>LQMS01002370.1:0-170746 GCA_001657455.1 Spathaspora girioi | reverse complement strand
ATATCCTCAGCAATATCCTTATCCACATGGTTATGGTCCACCTGGTGGTATGCCAGGATATGGTAATCTTCGTAGTGGAACCCCTCGAGGTAAGTTCAATGATATGACTGGTGTTCCAGTTGTTGGGAAACATAATAAGAATGTAGCTGAAAATAAGGCATCATTGAGATCGGCTTTTGTACAAGGAGATTTTGGAATATAGATTGATAGTATTATATGGTAAAACAATTTTAGAATAGTAATAGATAGTGCATAGTTTCTCGAAAGTACAATTTGTAGTTATTTTGCAGCCATGGATTAAATTTAGTAGTTGCAAATCAAGCAAGGATTAGGTTTGCATCACGTAACTAATAAAGAATTAGGATGTGACGGGTGTACCGTATAGTATAACAATAAAGGCGAATTGCACATTTATGAATTTTTGTTGAAATAATTCCATTGAAATTAGCAGGTATCTTGTTGAAAAATTAACAAAAATACTTGAGTCAAAAATTCTAAATATTCACACAAATGCTTTCCCAAATTTGAAGAATAGTATATCACCCATCTAATACTTGCAGGTACTTGCCATGCCAAATATTTTCTCTAGCAAGTCAAGTATTATATGTAGTTTAGAGAAGTAATTTTGCACAACTTTTGAAATTGGATCGAAAATAAACACAACTCGTCCTTTCATCACTTGGGCGTGTGGCGTAGTTGGTAGCGCGTTCGCTTAGCATGCGAAAGGTCTCCGGTTCGACTCCGGACTCGTCCAGTTTGTTATTATTTTTTGTAAATCTTGTTGCAATTATCCAGTAAGATTAAAATGGTACTAGTGAAAATGATTTAATTTTTTGTAGGATATTTTTTTGCATCTTTGAATTTGGTGATGTTGCGAAAATAAAGTGCGGAAGCTGAACTTTAGGCTGAGGAAAATTTGGTGTGATGGGGTTAATTAATAAGAGAATATTCTGGGGAAGAGAATATGTACTTATGAGAAGTTTTAGTGTATTTCCTGTTGTGGTAACTAATACGCAAGTGATAGAAAATAGAGGTCTACATATTTCCAACATATAAATAATATCAATAAATAATAAATAATAAATAACAAACAATAAATAAAGAATCAGTATTCACTTAATCTTAACTTCTTTCCAATTTCTCTGATAGAGAATCCAATTCCTGGAGAAGTCCCACTAGATTGTCTATTTAAGAATGGTGGTTCAGGAACATCACCCATACTCTTTATTTCATCATCACCCATATCGAAATAACCATAACCACCGAGTAAAGAATTGAGATGGGAAGGTGCCGGTTCAGCAATGACAGGAATTTCCTTTGCGGCAGCAACATTGGCGGCTTCTGCAGCAGCGGCAGCCACCACAGCGGCGACTTTCTTGTGTTGTTTCAATTCCTTATGCATGCTTCTTATTTCTAAAAGATATGATTTTAAAGTAGTTAAGAATCTTTGAGTTTGTCTATGTTTTGACGAGGCACAAATAGAAATAGAATCATCTTTTAAAATATATCCTAACCCAAACCCATTTGCGGAAACAGGACCAAAACCAAAAAGTCGAAGGGATGGGTTACCACAATTTGAAGTGGATATAATTGTATTATTTAACTTATCCCAACCTGAATCCGCAAAAAGATCAGGGATGTTCCTTAATTTATCATTTAAATCCTTGGGGTGGTGACTTCCTACAAATGTAGTATCATCTGACATATTATCATCATTACCAGCAGAAGCACCATTATTATTGTTTTCTTCCTCTTCCATTTCATTTAAATATCTTCTCCAAAGACAAAACATGGCATATAAATGACGATCAACCCCTTGACCTGAAGAACATAATCTAGTTTGAGCAGAATGAGCTTTACATGCATCAGCTAAATAATCCAATTTTTCTTGAGATGATACACTAGCATCAAAAAATTTTCTCACAAATAAATTAGATTCTTGAGATACTGTTCTAATAGCTTCAGTTCTTCCATGGAAAAATTGTTTAGTCATAGCTGGTTCATAGGTACATTCAACTTTACCATAAAGAGCATAATAAGTTGCTTGGAAGGCCATTTGAACAAAAGCATCTGGGGAGAATTTCATTTTTTTGATTTGAGTTGATCCATAATTCTCAAATTCTAAATGACGGAATTCATTTTGATTAATTAAATCAGATAATCTTGTTTCACCAAATCTTAAAGTTAAGGATAATTCAGCAGTTAAGTCCCACTCTAATTTTCTTGGGACAGTAATTAAATCTTCTTCTTCATATTCAAAATTTGTTGTAGTATTCCATAATGAAGGAGCATTATTATTAATAGTATTGGCAAATGTTAAGATTGAATCGGTATAAATATCAGATACAAATCTTAATACAGTATGACCATCAACACCAGTATGTTCGAAATTGATACCTGCCTTACCATTTTTAGTAATAATAATTTGTAATTTATCATACCATCTATTTGTACAAGTACCAATTTGAACCCCCTTATCTAAAATACTTAAACCGCAAAGCATATTTTTAGATAATTCACTTAAATCATTAATTGCAATATCATCAAGACACAATACAAATAATGCTGAATCAATAATTGATAAAATTTCACTATTGATTTGATTATGACTTATAACATCGTTTCTAACATGAGCCCAAATTCTTCTATTTTCAGTAGTCAAGACCCCAAATGAAGATTTTGCAATTTCATTAAGAGGAGTATGTAAAGAGTCATAAATAATTGATTTGAAATTAATATTTAATTCCGATTCGGTTAAAATCACATTATTTTTAGAATCCAACACATCAAACCAATAAAATTGAGATTTTGACATCACAACAATATGATTTGACAGAGCGTCACTTTGCATCATACAACCTTCTTGAGTAGGGATTCTTGAAGCACCGAATAATTTAGTATATTGATACATACACATGGGTTTCCCACCTCTCACGGTATCCACGGATAAGGTTTCATTTTTTAAAGCTTGAATGAATTTCAAAGATGATAAGGTCAAAGATGTGGCTCGTTTGACTTGTGGGTCAAATGGACTGTTTTCATTGGTAAATGGATCATCTTCAAGTAAAAAAAATGGATTTAAATTTAAAACCACGGGAGAATCATAGTTTAAATAAGCATCATACCAAAACTGTTCAATGTAACTAGCACGATTCTTGGCAAACGCCCGTAATTCTGTATCTAAATATGGACCAACCCCTGATTTGAGGAACTTTTCAACTGCTTCTACAGTTTGTTGATGTTCAGATTCAGTTTGTAAAGGCTTTAAAACCTTTAAGTAGTTTGTACATGTTTGATTTAAATCTGGAATTGGAAGCTTTTGAAGCGTGTCTTGCAATTGATACGTCATTATGTGGAGAAAAGGAAAGCAAAAATACAAGGAAACTAACCAAAGATTGTCAAAGAGGAAACCCAGTAAAGTTTAACCAACGGGGCAATTTGCTTACATATTTATAGTTTTGTCTAGAAGTCGGACAATTTTTTTTCTTACAAATTTTGTGGGGGGTGATGTGAGCCGCCAAGTACAGAAAATATTTTTTTTAAATGTCTCGGAGTTTTTTGGCTAAAGAAATTTAAATCAATTTGTTCGTAGTGCAATATATCTTTAGTCTCCGGAGTGGGATTTACACTTGCTTTCATTTATTTAGTGGTGATAGCTCATGGAATACAACATTACGTATAGCCAGTACATATACACTTCTTTACGTTGATGTAACACATCTTTGAGACGGTATGTGTCTGTTTTGTTAGCGCATCCACCGTTTTTTAAATATAGTTCTTGGTTTATTTTAATTTTGTGTAATATTCGGAACTGAACAAACCAATCGGAGTTTGTGGTTTTCTTCACCGAAATGATAATAAAATTTTCTTGCACAACAATAAAATTTTTTTTCTTCTTTGCTTTAATTATGTTTTTTTTGCGGGGGTGGGGTGTTTTGTGGGGGACTACTTACTTAACAACCCTAAATCTTCCATATAATTTCATGCAACATGGCATGATTTTTTTGATTGGTGTTTTTTGAAGATTTAATCTAAATTTAAGATTAGATTAGTGTTGATGTATCATTTGTTAGCGACTGACAGGGTCTGACAAAAAGAGTGAAGAAAAATGCCTACACAACAACAGATATTTTTGTGTTATTTTCTAATATTATCCAATTGCACATGCTAATTTGTGCTTATCTGTAAATAATATTCTGTTTTCTAACACCAGTTTTATATCCACAGTATTACACCCTATCCGAATAAGGAAATTGATTAAAAGTAGTTGTGCGCTAAAATATTGATTCGGAGTTTCGAACAATCAATTGTCTACTCACTCATATCTTGGAATTTCTAAACTTTAAACGCACCCGTTGATATTGCCAAGGCAAAATAGAATACGAGATATACCATCCCTTATTCTTATTATTTCTCTCAGTAAATGGAAATACTATTAAATATTTACCTGATTTTACTCTGATCTACTATTTGTATAGCTTAGCAGAATATCGCCAAATATTATTGACCAGGTAAGACTACTCTAGTTCGCGCGAAAATCCTAATATCCGTGGGTACCTATAAAATAAACCATATCTGAATGTATACCCGGTAGATCGTATTTACATAATTCTTCAATTATAAACATAGAATTAATTGTACGGATAAGGAATGTTTTATCCCCGGAATACTCATTATTGGAAAATTCCACGGAATATTAAAAGAAACGTCATTTCCAAGTTAAACAAAAATCTGACCATTTTTCAACGAGGTTCCTCATTATACTATAGGATTAACATAGAAAATAATTTGCTAGGCTATTGCATCCACTTTATTATACATGTCTATCTATATAGATGTCTACTGATTTCCATATCTGTATGGAACTACTTCGTTGGTGTATGTTGAAGGGCTATAACTTTCCGCTCAACTAATACCCATCGGCTTCTCCTCGCTTTCTCCACCAGTCACATACACCCTGTAACTTTTCTTCAACTCTTCTAATCCCATTCATAGCTGTCAAAGGACCAGTTTCGACAAATTCATGTCCCATACCTTCCAATTCTTCTCTAACCCCTACAAACTCTTGATCAAACATCGTTAAATTTTCAACCATAACATGTTGAGGGATTAACTGATGATGCATTCTAGGAAATCCAATGGTTTCAAGTAGGCTATTCCCTCGATAAACTATTCTTACAATAGCTTGAAGAATAGCCAGAGTTATTCTACTTCCACCAGCAGCCCCGATTACGAATTCCGTCTTATTATCACTATTTAAAATTATTGTTGGGGCCATGGAAGATAATGGGCGTCTATAAGGTTTAATAAAGTTGTAAATTGAAGGAGTTAAATTAAATGCATTTGATAATTTTGGTCTTGAAAAATCATCCATTTCATCATTAAGAATTATACCTGTGACAGGATCATATATCATTGAACCAAATAAAAGATTTACTGTTGTCGTGAATGAAATTGCATTATCATCCTTGTCAACAATACTAAAATGAGCGGTTCCATGAGTTTCAACAATATCGTATTTAGGATCATAATTCTTCCAGGCAAATGTTGTATTGGGAGAATATCTTCCTGCAGATAGAATGTCGTCAATCCAGTTGTTACTGGTATAATTTGAAATTAATTGATTTTGATATTCAGGAGAAACATCACCTAAACGACTTCTAACCAGCATCAACCATTTAAAAGATTCGATTAATTTATGAATGAATAATATAGGTCCATCATCTTGATCATATACCTTATCAAAGAATTTCAAGCCAGAAATTAATGCAAGACCAGATGAGATTCCACTTGAAGTATAAATTGTTCTATTATGAAAAGAACTTGATATAGGTTGATCCAATTTAACTTTATACTGAGTAAAATCTTCCTTAGTTAAAACTCCACCATATTGATGTATAGTATTCTCCAAGTGGGGAGCAATTGGACCTTGAGGATCATAAAATATCAGACAAGAACCATTCTTAGCAATTAAGTCAAGAGTATTGGCATAATTTGTTCTTTTGATCCAATCTCCCTGTTTTAAAGTTTTCCCCTTGCTATTGAAAATAAAATCCCAATTGGATTTAATCGAAGGAATCAAATCGAAAATCATATTCTGTTTACCAATTACATCTTCTAATAGCTCAGAACATTCAAACCCGTCTCGATTCAACTTGATAACTGGTTCAAATAACCTTGCCCAACTTAATTCCCCAGATCCGTGTGTTTTAAATAATTCATACAAGCCAGCAAGTTCACCAGGTATAGCAATACTCAAACCACCAATCTTGCTTAATATATCACCTGCCCCAATCCCTTCACCATCACCTTCATGTTCATACATATCCTTAAATGCACCCGAAGGAGCCATCTCTCGCGCATCTATACTAATAACGTCACTTCCTCGTTTCAGTAATATTATAGCTCCGCCCCCGATACCGGAACTATGCGAATTAATCGAACCAATACAGAGAGCAACTGTTATGGCAGCATCAGCAGCATTACCCCCAGCTTGAAGGATTTCCTTACCCATAGTGGAACACAAGGGTACATCACAAGCCACCATTGCATGATTTGCCTCATGGAGATGCTTCTTCTCTGGGTTAAGTGTAGGTTTTCCTATATGTTTTAATGGGTCTTGATTAGTAAAGTAAACCAAGGACGAACGACGAGGCTTATTGCCGATCAGGTCAATAACATAATGAGTTATAAAAACAAGGGTGAGGGTCGTGAGAAATAGGTAGTATCGAGTTGACTTGTATGACCTAGGATATTCAAACGTCTTTTCTGGAGCAAGTTTCATAGTTGACTTAATCTATAGAGGTTTTAAGTTAAAGTTTAATTTCTTCGAAGGTTCATGATTGCCCGATTTCACTTCGGAGATATCTTTCGAGAAGATAAGACTGTCAAAAAAATAATTTGTGCCGAGTTCAGCACTTGACAACCGAACAGAAGAATAAATGTTTCTATTTTGCATTCGTACGATTTTGGCTAGATCTTTTTGCAACATACGGTTCTGACGTCCACAAATACAAGAATTAATTGGATAGTGTAACATTGTAGTTACTTACAGTGTGTACTATTTATTTGTATATTGATGAACAAAACTATTATAACTAATAAACAAATTACATTGCCATTTAATTGATGTGCTCAACCGTAACCTTTTCAATGTCATGTTCTCGCATTTGACTTTCGTAAGGCAATTCACGAGCAATCTTAACCACATCCCAGGGGGTTGAGGTATTTGATAATTCAAAAATCTTATCCATTTCTTCCAAAGACCGACCAGCTGTTTCAGGATAGAAATAATATACTGTTGGGACCATTAGCAAGTTAATTACCGCAAAAATGGTATATGTATAATAATCAATGCTTTCAAAAGCAACAGGAGTAATCATGACCACCATAAAGTTAAAAGACCAATTGGCCGCAGTACTCAAACCATTAGAGGCAGCTCTAATATTCAAAGGTGTAATTTCAGCTGGGTATAACCATGTCATACCCAACCAACCAACAGCAAAAAAGGTATTGAATACGAAAAGGAACACAGCAGCAGCAACACCAGCAGAGCTATTGTTAGTGTTCTTTGGACTTGCGGCCCATGTTGTACCAGTCAATATAGCCATAGTAAAAGCTTGCCCAGCAGCTCCAAATAACATTAATTTTCTTCTTCCAAATCTTTCAATTGTATAGAAGGCAATCCAAGACGCAATGAAATATTCTGTACCATTGGCAGCAGCTAAAATTCTGGAATTTAAAGGACTCATACCAATATAGTTTTCGAAAATAGTACCAGCATAGTAAGTGATCAAATTAATACCAGTGATCTGTTGCATAATTTGAGACCAAACAGCCAAACAAGTTCTATGAAAGTTCTTAGTTTCACCTTGAATAAACAAAAGACGGAATTTTGATTTATTGGTAGCATCATTTCTTTCCTTTTCTAAAGATTCGGAAATTTCATTAACTTCATAAATAATAGTGGGGTCGTTAACAGGAACATCATCAAGGGAAGAAAATACCCTGGCTGCCTCTTGAACATCACCAGTCTTCAACAACCATCTTGGTGACTCTGGTAATCTCAAGATGAAAGGTAAGATAAGCAAAGGAAAAATGATTTGGAAAGCAATTGGAAATCTCCATGAAACAGAACTATTCTTGATGAAGAAGAACCCGAAATCAATCCAATAGGAGATGCAAATACCTCCAGTAATTAAAGCACCTTGAACCATAACTAACTTACCTCTGTCCTTACTCTTTGCACATTCAGATTGCCACATAGGAACAGTAGCTGTATTCATACCATTACCAACCCCAGTCACAATCCTTCCAACAATTAACTGACCAACAGAAAAGGAGGAAGCTTGTATAATAGCACCAACAATCATAATGATACAGCCAATGAAGATTGTTTTTCTTCTTCCGATTCTATCACCAACATACATGGTGGAGAGAGCACCAGCTAAACAACCAATTTCATAAATGGCAATAACAAAACCTTGGAAAGTTGCACGGTCTGGATATCGTGTAGTATCAATTGATTCAAATGTATTTCTAAAAGTTGGCAAAGTTAACAAGGACCCCATAACCCCTTGATCATAACCGAAAAGCAAAAACCCCATACCAGCAAGAAAGGAAATTGCATGATGCAATCTTTTTCCTTTCATGCCTAAGTAAGTGTAGATTGTTGAATTATCCGAATATACATTACCACTTGAAGTGACACTGTCTTGCAGCATCGATGTATTGTCTTTGTTATCAGTCATAATAGTAATGATATTTAGCTTATTATTAAGTTTTGAAGAATAGCAAACTAAAAAATGATGGGATATTTATCCCCATTTAAATAGTTGTCGGTCTTTTTGTAACATTATAGTGTGCATTGTTCATAAGTTATATTGCCGCACTGCTTCTCGGAACCTTTCTTTTTCCGAGCCTTCACAATGGAAAAATGGTGGGGTAGGTTTGTCACTGATGTCACTAAATAATCCTTTTTAATTATGCAAACTATAATGAGTCTTGTACTTACCTCCACCTAAATGCAAAACTGACTAAAGTGGAGGTTATGAGATTTGTCCACCATTTTCGTTGCAACCAATATTCGGCAGATTGCAAAAAATAAAACCAAAATTGAAAGAATTCTCCACCTCCACCAAAGATCCTCCAACCGGAAAAAAAATAAGTGCCTCCACGTATTGTCCACTCAAAAAATAATCCCCACTACGGCACATGATATCAATGGCTAGCAATTCTCGGAATAACACAAGAAATGAAGGCAACAATCAACACAGCTGTCGCCCTCTTTCCTTCTTTTGTGGGGGAGAGAACATTTCTCCTTATCCCCTCTTATATTTTTTCCTTTTTTTGCGCACCACGTTAGCTCGATGTGATTTTGCCAGGTTATCTAAGAATACAAGGTTACAGTTTTAATAATAATCTTCAAATCCTCTGACATAATTGAATCTTCCTAAGTACTTGAATCACTTTTGTAGTGGAATCTCCCGGGTAGTAACATCCGTTCCATCCCAAGTATAATCAGTGGAAGTTGATTCATGACAAGTATAAGTATCAGTGGTATACCAAATTGTAGTGGTTGCATCAGTATAAGTATAAGTACATATATAAGAGTGATTTTATGTTAAAGCTTCAACATCACTGGTACGTGTTTCTTTGTATGTCGTGTAGTCTTGAGTATGCTATTTGACCCATATTCTGAAATTCTTGCTAGGGTTATGAGCTATGAGTAAGCTAGTTTATCATTTCTCGTTCTTCCTTCTCCGCCTTGCTGATCATAAACACTTTAACAAGCAAATACCTTTCCTGGTCTTGTTTCATATTTAGCCCTTCATGGCTATAGACATTCTAGGAGGAATATTCTCGTAACCATTTTGTGCGAACTCCTATGCAGGTGGTTATGCGATTGTTTTGATTCCGAATCTAGTTATTCATCTAATTCTGATTGATTTTATGCTGTTAGGTGAACAATGGGAGAAGGGACAACCCGAACCTGTGCATTGACCTCGATACCATCTTTGGTTTGGCTTAGGTCGGGTTGGAGTCTCAAAGAGCTAGTACCTCAGTCATTTATAACATCGTCGTGGAAGCCTTAACTCTGCGACAAATGTCTTAAATTTGTCATTTTGTTTGCGACATTAGCTCAAATTGGGAATACATTGTTTCTCAAGAAAAAATGCAACATCCTGCATACACTTCACACTGGGCATCGTGCAACTGATTTCTTTTTTTTTTAGCCACGGCATTTAGCAGCACTGTTCACCTGATGGGAATATTCAAGTAAAAACATGAATAATTACTAAAGTTCTTCATTATAGTATATTACCACTCATTCTTTTAATTTTACAAAACATTTCATATCCCATATAACAGAAAAAAATGTCTATTTCCCGTGGTTCAACGCCACCTCCTCCACATCCAGTATCGCGAATAAACAGTGATGATGAACTTATAAACAACATCCTCCCTTCATATCATATGTTTGCCTCCACTGTATCTAAAAACCTCGTACCTACCAACGAAAATTATCGAATAGATCCTCCAATGTATGAAATGACACCAATTACATCGACTGCGGTTTCACTTTTGGTGACCGAATCGCTGGACAATAGTTTGGCCCCGCAAGACTACTCCGCTATCGTTCAAGAAGGCGGGTCCTCATCTAGTGAATATAATCAAGAGTCAGCTGATATATGGAAGAATAATATCTTGAATAATGTTGATAAATTGCCGAGTATAAGTAATAGCAAGGGATATATATCGGATAAATTGGATGTTGTTATAACTGTGACCGACAAAGTATGCCAAAAGGGGATCAAGCCCGAGATAATTAACCCTTTACAAAAGGAATATAATTCTGATGATTATGTCCATGGATATGTCACCATCCGTAACACTAGTGATAAACCTATCCCGTTTGATATGGTATATGTTGTATTTGAAGGTAGTGTAACTATTCTTGATTATACTAATGGAATACTTAATGTTGACGCAGAGCCAATAACTCGATTCAAATTTTTAAACATGTTGGATTTATTTGCTAGTTGGTCATATGCCAATATAGACCGATTAAGTACCGATAATGGAGATCCATATGATTGGTGTGATGGTGAGATTGATCCGTATGACAATACCTTACTTTCAATTGATGTAAAACGATTATTTCAACCTAATGTGACCTATAAACGATATTTCACCTTTAGGATTCCTGAGAAATTGTTAGACAATACATGCGAAGAACATAGTTTAAATTTACATTGCGAAGTCCCACCTACTCTTGGAATAGATAGGAATACCGTGTCTCCCTTACAAGCATTAACTAATAAGAACCTAATAGTTAAAGACCTTGCTATTATTGATACGAATGTCAGTTATAGTATTGACGCAAGAGTTATTGGTAAGGCGTCAGATTATAATTATCAAGTGGACCGAGATCAATATCTTGTTGCGAAAAAGGCAAGTTGTTCAATTCGAGTGATTCCACAAAGTAATTTTGAGAGATTTGATAATTATAACTTATTACATGAAGAATGCCAAATTTATTATAAAGCATTTGTTGATCAAGTAGTTAGTAAAATTGAATATGGATCAGAATTATTAAATGTGAGCTTAGCATTAGGCGCTGATCTTCTTTCTCCACAAGTTAGTACATCTGAAAATGATGGAAATAAGCTAAGACAATTGTATCAATCAAGTGAACCTACATCGCCGTCATCTATTCAAGACTCTAAAGACAATATAGCCAATGAAGAACAAGAAACATATCAATATATGACGTCATTGAAAAAGAAAAGCTTAACTGGTTCAAGCAAACATCTTGGAATAATAATTCTTTCCAGTCCAAAAACAAATTATTCCATAAATTATGTACAACCATCACGATTTGGAGACTCGACGGTCCAGAATCAACTAAAACTACCCCTTGAATTAAACTACCATATAGATACATCGTCATCATCATCATCGTCACTTTCACTCCCGCAAGTGAAATCAGTCAATGTCGAACTTGTATCATTAACCATTCGGTCGAAAAAACATCCAATTCCATTTGAATTCACTCCCGAAATGTGTTTTCCTGAGAAATATATCGATTATAAAGGTGGGAATGGTCTCGTTCCAAATTTCGATCATATAATAATCAAACAGTTCCATATATATCTTGATTCATTCCATAAACTAATCAGAGAATTAGGCAATGATATAATCAAAATTGAAACTCAATTGTATAAAGATGTGAAATCATTGGCTTCATTAGGGACAAAATATATTAATTTACAAATCCCGGATGTTACATATATAAGACATGATGAAGAAGGTACAAGTGCCGGATCGCAACCTAATGTTAAAAGCATTCCTTGGAAACAACAAGATAAGAATTCATATACTATGAAGTTTGAAGTCAATTTGAATTTAAATAGCATTTGTTTAAAGGGTAATGTTGATACTAATGAGATTACTCTTGTACCAAGTTTCCAAGGCTGTCTTTTAACTAGAATTTATTATATTAAAGTTAGTGTTAAGTTAAGTCGTGGTGAAGTGTTGGTTGTACAAGTACCACTAACCATTCAAAATTAGTTACACACACATGTATATATATAATGCACATAGCGTAGGGTTGGATTAACGTAAGAGTGTAGATCTTTCGCAAACTTGCAGCCAAAGCTGAATTGAAAAAATAAAGCGCGCATATACTCCTGCCATCGCAGAAAAATTTCAATCTTCAACTTTGACTCGACTTGACTTGTAAATATCAACCAAATGTCACAACCAATAGAGTCGTCACAACCTGCTCCAGATATAGGCCAAGTTGCTGATGAATTAATATCGGAATGGGATAGACGGAGATATGTTCCCAAGGCAGGAGAACCTGCCCTACCACCTCAATTAGCAGAATTTACCTCCAAATCAAGTGATCAAATAATGACTGAACTTAATAGACTTCCATTTTTCATGACAAAGTTAGATGAGACTGATGGTGAAGGTGGGGAGAACTCTGAACTTGAAGCGCTCAAGAGTTTAGCTTATGAAGGTGAACCTCATGAAATTGTCACCAATTTTAAGAACCAGGGGAATGATTGTTATAAGGCTAAACAATACCAAAATGCAATTGAATATTATAATAAAGGGTTAGATGTAAATTGTGGAGTCAAGGAAATCGAGTCAGTACTTTATTTAAATCGAGCTGCTTGTAATTTAGAATTAAAGAATTATAGAAGATGTATTGAAGATTGTAAAAAATGTTTACAATTGGATGAAAAGAATATCAAGGCTTGCTTTAGGTCAGGTAAGGCATTTTTCGCGATTGAGAAATATGAAGAAGCATTACTGATTTTACAATATGCAGCAAGTATAAATGATAGCGATGTCAATGTTCAAAGCTTGATCCAACAAATTCAATCAAAACAAGAACAAATCAAACAAGTTGAACTTAAACGAGCCGAAAAGAAACAACAAGAAGAATATATAGCAACTATTCTTGAGAATTCTATTAAATTACGTCATTTTGACATTATAAATACTTCTAAACCAGCTGAAGCATTACTCAATTCTAAAGTACGCTTAGAAGATGAAAAAGACTATCAATCACAACTTATATTCCCAGCCATGGTCCTTTATCCGACCATTGATGAATTCGATTTTATAGATGAAGTAAGTGAATTGACAACCCCCTTGGAATTACTTGAAATGCTCTTGAATAGACCAAAGGAATGGTTTCAAGATCCTAAACATGCAAATTTCACCGTCAAGAATTTACAATGTTTTATGGAAACTACTTCAGGTGGTCTTGTTAAAGTTGGTAAGAAAATTGAAATTAATAATGCATTAATGAATGATAATCCTAAAGCTCCGTTGTTTGATAATGCTCTTAGGTTATATGTTGTACCAAAACAAAATGTAAATGGATGGTTATCACAATGGAACAAGGAATTAGCTTTATCTAGTCGTAAATAGCTATAACAATATATATACAAGGTGATATTATTTGGTATATGACTTTCTATAAATACCCCATCTTTTTCATATACTCTCTTTCCTCCCTCTTTCTTTCGGCAATATCAGGAGTTCTTTCTGGAGATTGGCCCCCTCGCTCACTACTGATCCGATTCTCAAATACTTGATATAAATCCAAGGTTGGTTCCTTCCCAAAGACCGCACTTGCATTAATGGTCTTATTTTGAACGATGGATTTTCTTAATTCAGGAGAACGAGCCCATTCTTGAAGAACCTTCTTATCCCTATTTGGGCTAGGGTCATCCTCATCATCAGTCAAAACATGAGGTAATGTTTCAGCAGTGATTCGGAGCGGCGTTTTTGGAGTGGTACCACTATTCATCTTTTTGCTCTTTCTACTATCATAATAAATTTCAGATTTGGGACGAGTAAGACGGGTATTAGCAGATACAGGAGGGAGCGTGGTGGACAGACCATTTGACCCACCCACACCTAACTTTTGTTTCAGCTTGAAGTCATTTCCCTTCGGTTCTATTATAGGTTTCTTTAAAGGCTTTATATTCCTTCTAGCTTCAAGTTTGGTATCTGGAGTCATAACAGGTAATCGTAACTTAGGTGGACTTAATAATTTGATTTTACGGTTAGTATCATCACTGTCAAACAATGAATGGGGAGGATCTCGGTTATATTGACGTTGAGGCAGGGCCCGTGGAAGTTGTCTTTTAGTTAGTGGTATACTTTTGGGTGGGGCAGGATCATATTTAGCCAGTAATCGGGTTCGTAAAGGTGATAGATTTCGGGGAGATTTCATCAAACGTATTGGTTGTTTCTTTATGGGAGATACCTTCACTGGAGATAAAGACCTAAGCCTGTTTACATTGGTCCAGATAGTTGGAGATTCCTCTTGTTTGGATATATTATTGTCAGGAGATGAAACGGGCTGTGGCGCCTCTTCCTTTGGTTGCTCTTCCTTGGCCTGGGGCGGTTCTATGATGACCTTTTTGGAAGCAACCACTACAGGTTGAATAGGTATACGTGACTCAAATTGTAACAATTGTCGATTATTTGGCATTCTGACTGGTGACATGGCAAATTTGCGAATTAGTTTATCTTTAATGGGCTGGTGGTTTATTTCCTCTTGTGGTTGTAAGGAATTATTCCTCCTTGGTTCTGGATGTAATATACTGGATCTTGTTTTGTCAAAGAAAGATGATTTTGATTTTGTTATTTTCTTGGGTTTGGTAGTAGAAGATTTTACTACAATTGGCGTTCTTGCAGGTAGGGAAACAAACATTGAACTTTTACGTTTTGGAGTTTTCGAAAATGACTTTTCATTGGAGGGGGCCGTCCTGGGTGGTATTTTAATCGGGGATATATGATCAAAAGTTATGCCTGTTCTATCAGCTATACTCTTTCGAACTGCTCTTGAAATGGCCAGGAAGGAGGACTCTCTGCTAGATTCTTTACTGGGGGACAGGATCACTTTTTGTATTGGAACTGATGGTGAATCTGAACTAGGTATGATTTTATCAATGATACGACGAGGAGACGAAGTAGCAACAGCAGTAACAGTAGCACTGGGATCATGAATAGCAAAGCTCGTATCTGGAATAACAGGATCATCGACATTAGGCTCACTCTCAACAGAAGGAATAGCGACGGGAACAACCTCTTGCTCAATGTTCTGCTCAGACATATCAAAGCTTAGGTCAGGGATGACGCGTCTGGATTCTTCACCAACCACATATTCTTTCTCTTCATTTTCTTCCTCATGATTCAACCAAGCTGTAGTATCTAATGTACCATTCATTACATCTGCCATAAATGTATTCAATTCTGAATATCGCTTAACAAGAAGTGAATTCTTGTCTTCATCAGCATCAAGTATGGCTGAAAATTGAACCAGTAATTCATTACTGATCCAGCGAGAACTTCCTGGTATCAACGTAGCAGCCGTGTTGTTCTTATGGGCCGCTTTCGCTGCCCATAAATGTGACATAATTTGAAGTTTTCCAGCTAGAACCTGAATGGAAGATGACTTTTGTTGATCTTTACTAAAAATCAATACTAACGCGCGCTACCCCCCATAACAAAGAAAAAGTAGGACATTTTTAAGCCTGTGCGGAGAGAGAGATACGAAGGCAAAACAAACAAAGAAAAGCCTGACCCAAACTAGTAACAGCAAAAGCGTGTCCCACTAGCAAACTGCATAATACTGTACTAGTATGTCTTACTATATTAAAAGAGACGAAGGTTGCTCCGTCTACGATGGAGCTTCTACAGTCAACTTGGTTTTCCTGATATTGATTACGTTTGGTATTGTAGGTAGTTATATCCCGCAATATGTTCGTATCTACCATAAAAGAACATCAGAAGGATTATCAACCAATTTCTTATTATTAGGTTCATGTTCGTCAATATTCACTTTAACTAATATTATCTTGATTAGTTCTATAGCAAGAACTTGTTGTATATCTGGTGAATTAAATACGTTTAATTGTATAAATTCCCAGCTTAATTTAATTCAAATTGGTCTTCAATGTACATGTGCAATATTAATTCTTGTGTTTGTATTAATACTTACAAGACATTCAATTAAACAGGATAAATTAGAATATGCCCGTATAGTTCAAGTAGGTCATTTGGTCGCTGTTCATGGGGTTATTTCCCTTGTACAAGTGATAATCGGCCTTGCTGGATCAAGGAATTTATTATATACAATAGCAAATACTAATGGGCTATTATCTGCTTTGTTGACGGTGATTAAATATCTTCCGCAGATACATACCACGTATATGTTAAAACATCCAGGAACGCTTTCTATAGGTATGATGTGTATTCAAACCCCAGGGGGGTTTATATTCACCGCAACTTTATTCTTTACTAAAGGTTCCCATTGGAGTTCATGGGTATCTTACTTGGTTGCAGCGTGCTTACAGGGGACTTTATTGGCACTTTGTATTTACTACGAGTATTTTATGGGTGGAGGGAAAGGCGATGAGTTGGAGAGACAAGCCATCGAGAGAATCGTAGAGGAGAATTTGCATGATGAAATGGAACACAACATTGTAGAAGATGATGGAGAATCAAGTCCTCTCCTTTAAACTTGTATAGTTTAACTGTTTTCTAGTATTAATAAAACATTCATCCGGACATTGTGGTTGTTGTAGTCCTATTGTATTTTCCACTCTTACGAGTCTCTACTAATATACAACAATAGTATGTTAAAGTTTAAGCTCTCATTTCATTATCAACTATATAATGTATATACAACTTCTCGATCCAAACTAACATCGATGATCGGTATCGGGTATTTGTAACAAAACAAATTCGCATATTGCACTAAACAACCCACACCCAAAAAGGATACGGACCAACCATCCGTAACGCCATTCCCATAACAGACCACCGAAATGGTCCATTGTGATTTCTTGTGGCATTACCCATGTGTTTACACACTAAGGAACGAACTCTCAAGAGTAAAATAAGTTGGATGGAGTGAATCACCGAATTTCCCACCCATGCTTTTTGTAATTGAGATATGACTATCTCATTGTGTAGACGGGTAAATGCGAAACGATGCTAGAAAGGATGGAAAAGGAAGGGTATACACATTTAAATATGTAAATATCCTTAAAGAAGAAGAAGAGGTAAAAGTGAAGAGTAATAGAAAGTTTTTTTAGCAATTTTTATACTACAAATTATTTCATCGCGTGATACAAATCACGTGAGACAAAACCAGCGAATTAAAGTTCATTTTGACGTTTTGAGAAACATGGCACCAACAAAGCATAACTGGTTAAAACACCAATTGTTTTAGACTTAGCCTAAACTGGAAACAAATACCCAATGTATAGCTCCATTTTTCACTTAAGGATGTTATCCTGGAGCAATTGTTCCGTTGTTCAACTTGTCTGTTCTGATAATTGCCCCATCTCTCTTGCTTTCTTTGAGCCGCGTGGTTGTGTCACAAAAACAAATTTGAATTTCCAACGGGAAAAAAACTTTTTCAAACCAAATTTTCATGAACTAAAAAAGCTCCTCCCTTTTTCTCTCTTTCTAGTGAAACAGTCAAGTAATTACACAATGTTAAGTAACTTTGCTGCTGCCTTACGTTTGTCAACCGTTGGTGCCCGTTCCACCTTACGTGTTGCCACTTTAAGAGCCACTTACCCATCTTTAGTCAGACATTATGCTGCCTTCAATCGTTCCAAACCCCATGTTAATATTGGTACCATTGGTCATGTTGATCATGGTAAGACCACTTTAACTGCTGCCATCACCAAGGTTCTTTCCGCTAAGGGTGGTGCCAGTTTCATGGATTATGGATCAATTGATCGTGCTCCTGAAGAAAGAGCTAGAGGTATTACTATTTCTACCGCTCATGTTGAATATGAAACTGACAAGAGACATTATGCCCACGTTGACTGTCCAGGTCACGCTGATTATATTAAGAATATGATTACTGGTGCCGCTCAAATGGACGGTGCTATTATTGTTGTTGCTGCTTCTGATGGTTCTATGCCTCAAACTAGAGAACATTTATTGTTGGCTAGACAAGTAGGTGTTCAACAATTGGTTGTCTTTGTTAACAAGGTTGATATGATTGATGATCCAGAAATGTTGGAATTAGTTGAAATGGAAATGAGAGAATTATTAAGTCATTACGGTTTTGATGGTGATAATACTCCTGTTGTTATGGGTTCTGCTTTATGTGCTTTAGAAGACAAGAAACCAGAAATTGGTTCTGAAGCTATTACCAAGTTATTAGATGCTGTTGATGAATGGATCCCAACTCCAGTCCGTGATTTAGAACAACCATTCCTTATGCCTGTTGAAGATGTTTTCTCTATTTCCGGTAGAGGTACCGTTGTTACTGGTAGAGTTGAACGTGGTACTTTAAAGAAGGGTGAAGAAATTGAAATTGTTGGTAACTTTGATAAACAATTCAAGGCCACTGTTACTGGTATTGAAATGTTCAAGAAGGAATTAGATCAAGCTATGGCTGGTGACAATTGTGGTATCTTATTAAGAGGTGTCAAGAGAGATGAAGTTAACAGAGGTATGGTTTTAGCTAAGCCAAGCACCACTAATGCCCACACCAAGTTCTTAGCTTCCTTGTATATCTTATCTACTGAAGAAGGTGGTCGTCATTCTCCATTTGGTGAAAACTATAAGCCACAAGCTTTCTTTAGAACTACTGATGTTACTTGTTCTTTCAAATTCCCACCAGGAGAAGATGTTGATCATTCTCAACAAGTTATGCCTGGTGACAATATTGAAATGGTTGGTGAATTATTAAGAAAGACTCCAATTGAAGTTAACCAACGTTTCAACATTAGAGAAGGTGGTAAGACTGTTGGTACTGGTTTGATTACTAGAATCCTTGAGTAAACAAGTTAAACATAGTTTTTAATTATCCATTTATGGGACTGTAAATAGCGAAATATATGTTTGTTTTAAAATATTAACAACAGCTTTTGATGATAGTAGACATTTACCAGAAAGCATACATTACCACATTAAGTAACTATAAGTTAGTAGAAAGTAGACTCCATATGGCTCCATCTCTTGTATGTAAAATCTACTCTTTGTATACCTGAGCGCACGAAAAATACTTGTATTGACATTTTTGGCAACACGTCTGGACAAAGATATTCCCCTAACATCAAAGCTGTGTATTATGAAATATGACGCTTACCTTTCCAATTATCAACTATGATGAGCTACAGTTTCCTGTTGCATTGGATCAATTCCCACATATAAAGTTGTTTAGTAAGAATCGTCAACTTTTAGTATCACCAAGAAAAGTTGTCATATTGAAAGGATCGTTATTCTCCAAACAATTGAATTATGACGAAGATATAGTCACTGCCACGTATACTCACTTTATCAATGATGCTTCAGATACCGTTAACTTCCCTGATGAAGTACTTGCTGTTTGTTTGAAAAGGTCAATCAATATTTATTACCCGGATGGAAGATCGTACATTGTTAATTTACCATTCCAACTAAGCAAAGCTTTGCCGTTTGAATCAGGATTAATTCTTCAACGCGATCCAAAACTGATGGTAGTATCGTCTAATACAAATCTACCTGCACCTACATCTACGTCCAGTCCTATTCTTACCCTTGTTGATCCAATTGACGACTTCAGGATTGTATCAACTACATCAACATCAGTAATATCTCCCCATGAAGAAATTATGACATTCCCTCCAAACACAAAATCATCAGGCCATATTTCAAAATTCTCCTTGTGTACAACTTTCAACTCTCATGATGGAACAATCAACGTTTATCATGTGCGTACATCCTCAAGAACAACCATGAAGTTTGATTCTAATAACAGGAGATTACATAGTCAGAGAAATCGAAAGTATGGAGCCATAAGCACATCACGGATCCTAGAAGAAGATATGCCGCCCCCCTTAGATTCTTCTCAGAATTTGGTGGTGTCTGGAATTAATATGGAAAAGAAAAGAACAAGTACGTTGTTGTCTGATGTATCCACCATTGGAAGAATGGCTAGTGATTTTCCTCAAGATTTCACCATGTCCCAAGAGTCCAATTTTAACCAGAATTATAAGAAGGATATGATTTTATCGAGAATTGATCTGTTCGGTAGTAGGTTAAATAAAGAGGATATACGTGTTTTCAACATTGTATTTGAAGAACAAGAAGGTATAGTACTTGTCAATAAATCAAGGAAAGAATGTTGCGTGTTTATATATCGAAATTCAACTACAAATAGACATCTGTCTCTATATAAAGTCTCGTGCCTTGATTGTATACCGTTGTTATCCTCACAGTTTGATGGATTATTGGTGCTATTATCTGCGGATGGGAAAACTTTAAATATAGTTAATCCTTTCCTTGATACCATTTCCACCAATCAAGTTCAGGATACCATCATTCATGAATTAATTTGTTCCTGTGATGAAAAAGTAGTCATTAGAACTGATCTAGCTAAAGTAATGCATGTTAAATTGATTCTTAAACCTTCATCTGACTTGGTAGCCAACTGTTTGACATGTTTCCAGTATTTATCAGGATCAAAAATAAATCAAACCATTTGGATGTTATGGAGGTCAGTATATGTGCTGAATAAAGATGAATGGAATGCATTTGTTATCGCCTTGCTCTCTTTGATTTACCCATTCAAGCAACAACTAGAACAAAGTACTGTCCAAAATGAAATTACTAACCTCCTTCCTCAAGCACAATACTTGTCACAAAGCTCAAATTTAAACTATTCGTTATCGGATCTTATACCTTATATAGTGTTATCATTACATTTATTACGAGAAGAAGTTCGATTAGATATAACGAGAAAATCAAGCTTGAATAAACTCAATATCTTATTATCTCAACTAGCTACATGGATGGGGTGGACTGAACTGTGGACAGCATATTATGGAATTAAACCTGACACTATAGACCCAACTACAAGATTCCTCCTGGTTCTTATTCTCAATACTCCACCTAACTTGTTAGAATCACTAACTAGTTTATTTAGTAATAAAATCGTCCGATACCTTACATTTTCACAATTAGTTGAAGAAACTGATAAGGTTGATGCTCAACTAACACCTAGGACACATTATATTCTTAAATTATTTGAAGTTTTAGTATCCAACCAATATGGACCAACAGCGATAGTTGACTTGATGTGCGAGTTTGGAATTACACCCTGTGATCTAGACACATTCCCAGTGGCGGTTTGTATCCCATTGAAGGAAGCACTACTGATGAGTCAGGAGTATCCTGCGTTTGAATGGACAAGCAATGCCCTTGAATTAATTGGAAGAAGAGATTTGAATATGCTTTTACAACCCCCTGGTGCTAGTGGTTTCAATACCAGTGGAAGATCCAAAGATACCGAAGTTAGAGACATTAATACATTACTTTCAGGAGTGTTTGATTCACATGAAGGTGTTTCTCCTTGGGATGGACAAAGTGAAGCAGATAGGATTGGAATCACGAAATTGATTTTCGATTCTGATCGAAGATATTTTGAAATCACAACTTTATTACATCAAACCAAAACCCAAACAGCTACTTTGCATGAACCACAGGGTGTATCCGAGTATAATTTGGTATTGCTACAACGTGAATTAGCAGTTATCGTTGCCTTACGAACATTAACAATCCCCCTTGGGAGAGCAGCCTTGTTTTATGGTGGTAGACATCCATTAATCACGGAAAAGTTCCCAATTCCTAAATTTAATTTGAATACATTAATAACACCAACAATGACTAATATCATTCATTCAGATGATAATATCCCGGTTCAAATTTCTGAATGGGGGAATTTTCATAATGGTGTATCTTCAGGATTGAACATAAGTAAAGATGCAAAGGGAATAAGTGGAAGTTGGATAATATTTAATAAACCACCTGAATTGAATGCTCAACATGCTGGTTTCCTACTTGGTCTTGGATTAAATGGACATTTGAAGAAATTAGAAGAATGGCATATCTACAATTATTTAGGTCCCAAACATCCTTTGACTAGTGTTGGTTTATTGCTTGGTATGTCGGCGAGTTTGAAAGGTAGTATGGATAACAAATTGACCAAAGTTCTTTCTGTCCATGCTGTTGCTTTGCTTCCACAGGGAGCCAACGATTTAAATGTTCCTATTATGGTTCAAACTGCTGGACTCATTGGAATTGGGTTATTATATTTAGAAACTCAACATCGAAGAATGAGTGAGATTTTATTATCCCAGTTAACCAGTTCAGTATTCCAGAATGATGTGGAGCAGATTCATGAAGGATATAGACTTAGTGCTGGTATTGCATTGGGGTTTGTTAATCTTGGTAAAGGGGGCGATTTAAGAGGATTAAATGATACTCATGTAGTTGATAAATTAGTGAGTTTGGCAGTTTCTATGAAGGATTATCAACCAGTTCAAGAATTGAACAAATCATGTTGTGGTGCTATTCTTGCGCTTGGTTTCATTTATATCAAGACTGCGAATCGAGAGATTGCCAGTAAGTTGAGAGTTCCAGAAACAGAACAATTGTTGGATTATGTTCGATCTGATATGTTACTTTTACGTTGTGTTGCTAAAAACATTATTTTATGGCAAGACATTGGGAATTCGATATTTTGGGTTGAATCGGAAATCCCGAAAGTTGTGTCAGAGAAATATGCTACTTTTACAGGATTAGATTCTGACATGTTATGTTATTTTAATATTCTTGCTGGTACTTGTATGTCCATAGCCATGAAATATGCATCTAGTCATGATATAACTGCCCGTGATACCATTCTTCATTATTTAGATGAGACGATGGAATTATCGTCTATAAAACATGCTAATGATAATAATAACAATTACGATCAGAAAATTGCCTATAATAGTGCTATCAACATTCAAAATTTATTAGCTATGTGTGTAGCTGTTGTTATGGCAGGAAGTGGTGATTTAGAAGTGTTTAGAAGGTTGAGAGTGTTGCATAATGATACCAATAAGCATATGGGATATGGAGGTTATATGGCTATAAATTGTGGATTAGGGTTATTATTCTTGGGAGGAGGACAATATGCATTTGATACCAATTGTAATTTTGCAATTGCTTGTTTAATTACAGCAATGTATCCTATTTTCCCTTCGGAAACTAACGAATATGAAGTTCATTTGCAAGCATTAAGACATTTTTGGGCCTTGGCGATTTCACCCAGGTGCTTTATTGTAAGAGATGTGAAGACACGTAAACCTTGTAAGATACCGGTTGTGGTGACTATGAAAGATCATAAAGTCGAAGAGCGAATTTCTCCATGCTTATTACCTAATGTTGAAGACATTTTAACTATTGAAACCAAATCAGATGACCATTTTTCTGTCAAGGTTGATTTTGAATTAAAGTCAAGTTATTTGGAGATTTTCAAGAAATCATTTACGTTATATGTCTACAAAAGAAGTAATTATCAATTGTTGAATCCTACAGTTCGATCGCTATTACAGTATGAAAATAACGAATCGAATAACACCGAATCAGAGACTGTTATAAATCAAGATATTGAACAATTGCTCAGTTGTAAAATTTTCAAAGATAATATCCATCCATATCAGCAGAAATTATGGCTTCATGAAAGTAGTAGTGGAAATGAGGATGATGTCGAAGCTATTGATTCTACAGGATTAAATATTTTCAATATTATTGATAATAAGTTAGAAATGATGAGAATGGCCAGTTCACCTGAATCTATTGAAGATTTATGGAATCTAAGATTGTTGTTCGCATATGGAGATAGATTATTACAAGATGAATTACACTATATTCCTGTTGAATTCATAGAGAAGTTAAAGGAACGATTATGGAAATAATCACATGCATCTATCTAAGTTTCTGGAATTTTTGAAACAAAGGGTTTAGAATGAGGCGAAAAAACTGGAGAAAATAAAAGTCCAACAAAAAGATAATTGGCTATAATTCAAAAATGACAAGAAAATTAAGAATTTAAAACCACACGACTAACAAAATTAAGAAAATTAGGGTAAACATATAGATCTATTGTTTGACATGATCCTGATTGGTTGCTAGACAATCTGCATTCTAGGGTCCGACACCCGGTAAGATATTTTTTATCTAGTTAAAAAATTGAAAGGGTCGTCTGTACAAGGGAAGATACTAAAAGATAATAATAGCTAGAGTATAGAGTCTAGAGTATATATGATATAAAAATAAAGAGTAAAAATAAACACCCTGCGCAATAACCACTATAGTACTGGCTTTGTTTACAATCACGCGCATTAAAATTTAAACGATCGTGTGTGCTGTCCCGTTTTTAGCCTAGTGCGATGTTAGTTTATTGTTACCCGGACTGTTTTACATTGTGTGAGATCAAGAAAAATAAAAATAAAACTAAGAAAAAAAACTAAGGAGATTTGAGATTTTTCTTTTGGTTTTTAAATTTTCAACACATAAACACAAAAATTTAACTTTTCAAAAAGGGGTATTGTGAAAGAAAACATCGCATTTCTTATCCTTCTTTTATAGTTCTTGTTTATTGGTACTTACTTGGTTGTTTCCTATTTACTTTCTTTTATTTTCGTGGGATCAACATAGAAAGAATTGAGAATACTCATCGTGAAGAAAAGGGTTCAAAATACCAGTTAACAAATCTAAACTTTTTTTTCAATTGTTGCTGGTGATAATTTGGTTAATTGATAGTTACACTTTTTAAGCAAAAGAACAAGTGGAAAAAAGTCAATTTACCTTGGGAAAAAAATAAAAGCAAAAATCAATAGTTTTCCCCCCTAAAGGTTTTGAGACAAGCATATCAAGATCTAGGAAATTGTAACATTTTTTTCCCGATTCATAAATGGTATTTAGATCACCTTCGTTTATTTGGCCAAATAAAGTAGGAGGAGTTTCGAGGTCGTCGACCAGATATACGCGTAGCCCATTCCCATTTATTATTGGTCCTCAGGGTCAAAATATTGCTCAGCCATTATCAAGAGCTTCGGAAATGGCGGAAATACTACAACAACAATCTGACGCTGCTGCTGGACCTTTTTTCCAACAAAAACGTAATTTCGGGTATTATTATCCGTTTCCTAAGATTCCTCGTCCCAAGAGAAATGTTCTTTATTATTCAACTTGGTCAAAGGGTTCGAGTTATATTCTTCCTGGAGGTACTAAGAATTTACATTTACCAAGTTTAAGAATATCCAAAAGACTGTTTTCAAATGCGAATCAAAAAATTAAACTGAAGACTAGAAGTTTACAAAACCGATTCTTTTCAGTTGAAGCTCGTACTAGAAGACAACAACGTCGAAGATTTATCAAATGGTGGACAATTACCACTTTAACGGTTGTCTTAGGCGGGGTTGCTGCTAGAATAAGATATCAACGAGGTGAAATTGATGAGGATGGAGAACATCCTCTTAATCCATATAGAATAAGACCACAATCTTGGCAATTATATGCTTATTCTACATTACCACTTAAGACAATTTCAAGATTATGGGGGAAAGTTAATTCTATAAATTTACCAGTGTGGATTAGAAGTCCATCATATCGATTATATTCGACATTATTTGGGGTGAATTTGGATGAAATGGAGAATCCTGATTTATCAAGTTATAATAATCTTTCTGAATTTTTCTATCGTACCTTAAAACCAGGAGTTAGACCTATAGCAGACACTGAATTAGTCAGTCCTGCCGATGGGAAGGTATTAAAATTTGGAATTATTGAAGATGGTGAAATTGAACAAGTTAAAGGTATGACTTATTCTATAGATGCATTATTAGGGTTAAAACATGGTAGATTAGCTGCCCCCACGCATTCATTAGAAGTTGATCATGATAGTAATGATGAAACTATTGTTCGTAGAGATGAAGAATTTGCCAAGATAAATGGTATTTCATATTCTGCAGATGATTTGATTGGAGGTGAAGGTGATTCCACTTATCATATGCATGAATTGACCTATAAAGATGAACATGATGGTACTGCCATGGGTGAAGAAGTTTCTATCTCTAAAGAATTATCCGTTGCCGCAAAATTAACTCCTGATCCATTAGAAATGTTGAAAGTTTCTGGACATAGTAAACAACTTTATTTCACAGTGATTTATTTAGCTCCAGGAGATTATCATCATTTCCATTCCCCTACAAATTGGGTAACTACATTAAGACGTCATTTTATTGGAGAATTATTTTCAGTTGCTCCATTTTTCCAAAAGACTTTACAAGGATTATTTGTATTAAATGAACGTGTTGCCCTTTTAGGATATTGGAAATATGGATTTTTCTCCATGATCCCAGTGGGAGCTACTAATGTTGGTAGTATTGTGGTTAATTTCGACAAGAATTTGAAAACTAATGATGTTTATGAACATGAAATTTATCAGAAACCGCAACCTAATGAAAATACACCTTTACTAAAAGCTGACTCTGATGAAGAAGATACAATTAGTATTAATTCTGAAGAATCAGAAGAAGCTAGAAAGAAGAAAAGATTAAGGAAAAATACTGTATATGAAGCAACATATACCAACGCTAGTAGATTACTTGGTGGATTCCCCTTAAGTAAAGGTCAAGATATCGGTGGATTTAAACTTGGACTGACTGTTGTTTTAGTTTTTGAAGCACCAGATAATTTTAAATTTAATTTAGCTGTTGGTGAAAAAGTAAAGATGGGGCAATCCTTGGGTGAATTTATATAATAATAAACTTGAAATTATTGGTGGGATATGTTTAGCATTACGTGCATCTTATATATATAGTTATTTTGTTTTCTATATTCATATTTTATTTAAAAAATGGTAAATCATTGTTAATAGGTAGAAGGGCTAAACCCCTCATGTGAAAACGTTTTTCATATTAAATTTTATTTACATATTTGTACATTTTAAGAAATCAAGCAAAAAAAATTCCAGACAGACAATACAAAAACTGCAGATCCAATTTTTTTTGCTGTGTATTTTGATTTTTGGCTGTCTATGCAACTAGGTAAAACGAATATACATTTTTCCATACACATAATAATATACATATATTCGCATATTAGAAGCTTGAAATGTCGTTCCTCAATACTATAAGAGGCTTAGGACGGAGTTCCAAGAAGAACAAAAACGAAATAGAGCCAAATACTCCTTTATTCAGTCATACAGAAGTTGGTAGACGAGGTCAATCCCCGACAAGAGGTAATACTTCTCCTTCAAAACTGGTTAGATCTAATAATAATACCCTGTCTCCCACCAAGCGAAACAGGGGTGCAATTCAACAACAAAAACAACAACCGCAACGTCAACAGTTGCAGCAACAACCGATATTACAAAAACAATCACAACAACAAGTACAATTTCAGCAGCAGGGAGTGCTGCCTAAACGTACGTCGTTATCTAAAAGTAAGAATAATAACAATAATAGTGGAGCAAATGCCCCAGTTCAGCTTCCAATATTTTTGTGTGAACCATATGTTAAGACTGCTCTTGTTAAGGGTTCATTTAAAACAATTGTTCAACTTCCAAAATATGTTGATTATGGTGAATGGTTAGCTCTTAATATTTTTGAACTTTTCAATAATTTAAATCGATGTTATGGAGTTATTTCCGACTATGTAACTCGAGAAGCATTTCCGACTATGAATGCTGGTCCTAATGTAAATTATTTATGGGTTGATTCAAATGGTCAAGCAGTGAATTTACCAGCATGTCAATATATTGAATATGTTACTTCCTGGATTTCCAATAAATTAAATGATCAATCAATTTTCCCCACCAAGAATGGAGGTGCTTTCCCACCCAATTTCTTAAAGGATTGTAAGAATATAACCAGACAAATGTTTAGAATTTTTGCTTTTATTTATCATAATCATTTTGAAAAAATCATTCATTTAAGTTTAGAAGCTCATTGGAATTCATTCTTTGCTCATTTTATATCGTTTGTCAAAGAGTTTAATTTGATAGATAGAAATGAACTTGAACCTTTATTACCATTGATTGAAAATTTTGAACAACAGGGGAAAATTATATAAAAGTGTTTTTCTTACTGATATTGTTTGACTATTTACAGAAAAAGTTTTTAAAATATATATATATATAGCATTAAGTTTTGTCTCATCAAGTATTGTTTGTGTGCTTGTGTCTCTTCTATGAGAAGAAATATAAGGAATCTTTAACTTGATTTACATCAAATTCTCCCTTTGGAGGTACTTCTGGGAACGTTAAAGGAACTAAAATTTCATATCCATCAATTTTTACTTCTTCCAATTCACCAACATATTCAGAAGCTAACTTAATGGTGGTTACCATCTCTTCACCCTCTCGAACTTCTTGTTCAGATTTTGAATCTAATTTTGTTAATCTTTGCCTTTCCAAATATAATTCATCATTAATTGAAAGACCTTTCTTTGTTTTACCCCATTCTTTTCTGAGTTTTTTAACTTGTAATGCTAAAGGATGTTTTTTTGGTAATTTAATTAATCGGTAATTACCCTTATATCTGGTTTCAAATTCTTCTTTTAAGATACTGATTAAATTTGAAGAATGTAATTTGATAAATTGGGCTCTAATTTGTTGATTCATAGTATCAACATCACAAGCATGAGTCCAATATGAATCATGAACTGATGCGAAATTTAACCCTATTTCTCCACATTCCTTTGCCGTCATCATCATATGAGTAGCATCTAAAGAATGAACAAAATTTGGAGGAAACCCTGCAATTTGTTTTCTAGCATCAACCATACCTATTCCATCATAATTATTTATGGTTAGACATTGCAAGGCAGTTTTAACCACCTTCGAATTTGGTTTTCTATAAGGTTGAACACAAGGTAAATTTAAGGGGGAAGTCCAAATAACTGCGGATGAATGCAATGCCATTGATTCGTCTTCTGAGCTATAATCGATATGAACTGATCTTGAAATTCGTTTGGCAGATTCTGCTAACCAATCTTGAATTAAATGAGCATTTTCAAATAATTGTCGAATTGCTTTGAAAACATGACGGGTTAAATATCGGGAATGATATCTTAAATCATCTGGCTCATCAAAATAAACTTCCAATGACTTTCGAATTTGCTGTATTGCTCCAATATAAGTAACTCCATAAACATTAGTCATTACTGTTGGTTTGACCACTTTTCTATTAATTTTATCCTTCAAGGAAATTGCATATTGATTACCATCTAATTCGGCTTCTTTCTCGATGGCGGTTTGAACTAATCCAGCAACATAAGCATAAACATCTTGAGGTCTATCTGCTCGAGCCAAATTGACTTGTTGAGCTCCTACTAAATCCCCACCTAATGCAGCATAATGTTGTAATCCATTACAAGTACCATCTTGATGTACAGTATTATAAGAAACATATTTGGTAGGGTCAGGTAATTTATAAGCACGATTTAAATCAAAACAAACACTCAAGGCTTGCCATGGTTTATCAGCCTTTTTCCACCAAGCATCTTCGGCATATGGATCATTGGCAGATTCAAATATATTAGTTAAATTATCTTCAACAAATCGAACACGTTCATCAAATGGAGATTTATCAATCCCATATAAATTAGCCAATTGAATCTTTAACCATCTTAACCCATTAGTACCTAATTCCTTCCCCTCCCAGAATAATAATAATGACCGAGTCATATCACTACCTAAATGGTTAAAATGTGGAGATATAGGATATGCTCTTCCTCTAAAATCTAAATTATGAGGGAAATATAATTTCTCGCCAATAAAACCTCGAGCAATTTCCAATTTATAATTTGCATCACATCTTTGAGATCTTGAATTTGTAAATTCCGATGATAATTGTTGAATTAACCGTTTGTATCTATTTTTAACATGTGGTTCTTCATTATTTGCTGGTTTGGGAGGGAAAATTGGTTTTTCAGCAATACCAGGTAAATCTAAAAATGTTTCTCCAAGATTCCAATAATGACTTATAACTTGGAAAATGTCCTTATTTACCGTCCAAGGGGTTCTTCCCAATACATTCAATGCGTCATAAACTCTGCCAAGAACATCTGTTCTACTAGCGGCACTTTTAACATAAGCTTCAGTTTCTGGAGCATCTTTAACTCTAATTATGGGGATTTTACCATACATTTGACCTCCTCCAAAATATCCTTGCCAATCACTAGGTTGTATCACCATGGGCAAATATTGAGTTTGAACACAATCATCAAGAGAAGATCGGTTAAGACATTCAATTACTTTTGAATGAATTTTAATTGCTCCAATACGTGAACCACCAATATATTGCACAGCATGGAAAAATGCATTTTGTTCCGCAGTTATAGGCCCTTCATCAGTTTGTTTTGAAACTGTAACTTTAGCAATTTCCATAAGAAGTGAAACCATTACCGCTCCTAATTTAACCTTTATATCTTGACTCCACTCAACTGCTTTATCGGTTTTGGAAGCTTGCTTACGTACATAACTGATTAAGATTCTTGCTCCTTGATGTTTTGAAGTTTGACGTTCTAAATCCTTTTTCGATAATTTTTGAGTCATGTATTCCAATTGTAATGCATTACCCACAGAGTTTGTTGCAGTTAATACTCTCATACCGTTGGTAACCCCTCCTGTTGATTGCAATTTTATCATTTCTAAAATAGTAAGAATTGCGGCTTTTTCAGGGTCAACGTGAATGAAATACGGCGCATACGATGCTCGTTCTTTAGTTTCAGCCGCAGATGCACTAGGATTACCATTACCTTGGATTAAAGCTGAACATTCTTTCCATTCCCTTTGTAAAAGAGGAACAAGTTTACTATACCACTCATATAATTGAGCATTTAAATTCTTGGTCGCAATTATAGAATCTCTCTTTTTACTTTGTTCAAATTCATATTTCCATTTCTCCTTGGCTCCTTCCACACCTCTAATTTCTATTTGCATTTGTCTGTCATTATTAAATCTTTCCAATGCTTCATTAAATAAATCACGTTGTTGCTGAGTTTCTAATAATTTATACATTTCAAAATAATTAAGTTTACCCGACATAATAAGTTGTTTATTCTCTTCATTTGCCATAGTAGAACAAATATGATTAACTTCACTAGTAAAGAGGCCAACATTTTCCGGTTTGGCATTTAATCCCAACAAACTATGTCTAACAATTTTTAACCCAAATGAATCCACGGCTTCTAATTCAATAAGATCCTCCTTAGCTAAAGGTGAAATAGTACCGGCCTTATCTTGTAATTTTTTCGTATCTTCTATAACTTCTTTACTTTGCTTACTTAATGTATATTCTTGATACAGTTCTTTTAATTCATCAGGAATCCAATTTTTAGATTGACGACATTCAAAAATTGTATATAAATTATCAATACCAATTATATCAACATTTGCAATAGTCTTTTTAATCTTTTTAATTTCAACATGTTTAAAGAATTTTTCAATATCAAAATCACTATCAGATTGTAAATATTTAGTTAATATCATAGCTCTTGTTCTATCATTCAAAGTAAAGGAACTTTCACTAATCAACTCATCAATCACTTGTTTGAAATCTGAAGCCGTTACATTTTTATCTTGAACTAATGCTTCCAAATATGTATTGGCTAATTTTGTGAATTCTGCCCCTTTAACTATTTGACCTAAAGTTTTTAAATGGGGGTATGCTCTTTCGTAATATTGCTCAGAAACAAAACTTTCCATCAATGTCTTAAGATAATTAACTTCTTTAGCAAAAGGTTGTCTTATAACTCCATCCTTGTCGGTTGAAAAATGACTATTTTCTTTCATATGTTCCCGAGGTGATTTGAGAAGCTTTAAACCTTCGACATCAAGATAAGTTTTGCTTGTAATGCCAGATATATGTTTACGTGTTGATGGTGCTCTTGTTTTTGGTTTTGTTGCCGTATCCCTTGACTCTTCAATTAATGGAGTGATTGGTGAGACAGAACTCGAACTCGTGGTAACCGAAGATTGGGTTAAGCTCTTCGATTCTGACAGAGTATTTAACGATGCATATTGGATTTTTGGTAATGCACGACCCATCGCTGCCCGAGCAGCTACAAGTTTGTAAACACTAGTTCTGTATTTAAGTGTTGTGCCTCTCAGTAACATAGCTAACACCTTCAATTAGTATGATGATATAGCAAGGGGGGTGATATTTGGGTATATGAAAAAAAATTTTGTAAGAGCAGAGAGAAAAAAAAATGAGTTACAAAGGAGGAGAAAAGAAAAACAAAATCAGACCCCTGTCATGTGACCTTCAGTATAATTATGTTTATGTAAATGTATTAAGAATAACAACAACTATGAATGGTGATATATAAAGGGGAGTTCAAGACACAAAAGGAACAATGTTTCTCTCTGTATCTCACTCAACCCCTATCAAGAATAAAATGTTATCTAGTAATAAGTCAATAGTACCCGCTGTCACTAACCAGATTGGTATATACATATGTAATAACATATATAACAATGCAAAATATAACTAACATAAGAACTGAAACCGGCGACATAATTTCTCTTACAATCCCATTTCTGCTTGTAACGCTTTCAAAGCTTCTTCATCTTCATCTTCTTCTTGTACTGGTGCAGCAGGAACTGTATTATTAACCGTAGGGAATTCTGGTAATTTAGCAACTTTTTCAACTGGAACTTTCTTCACCGTCTCAGCTTGTTCCAGTTCAGCTTGCTCTTCTTGTAATGCTGCCAATTCTTCTTCTAATTCATCTTCATCAATATATTCATTACCAACTGGTCTTGAAATAGCTTCACTAATTTCGTCAGCCAATTCAACTTGTTCTCTAATTTCTTCCATTGTATCTTCGACTTTATCGACATTATATTCTCCGTGTATTTGTTTCATAGCGGAAGCACCTTGTTTCATAGCCTTCATAGTTTCTAAATTCAAATTTGCTCCTTCTATAGATATAAGTTGAGTTTCCAACGTCTCAATTTGATTTTCAACCTTCATCAAATTAGCTTCATAACCTTTCTTTCTCTTTAATGCATTTTTAGCTAATGTATTTTGTTTACTACTGACATATTTTCTAGCTAAAGCATCTTGATCGGACATCTGTTGCTCCAAATGGGTTTTTTTCTTATTTAATGTTTGTATATGTTCTCGTAATTCTACTATAGCTTTCTTAGGAAGCTCTTTCTTGGCTTGGTTATTGCCTCCAAATAAAAGTGACCACATTTTTGTTTGATATTAATAATATTAGTTATGTATAGTGGCAACAAAAGGATAAGTAAATTCGAGTATCTCTCTCCTTTCTCACTTTACAACGACAAACAGGAAAAAAAAAGATTAGACAACGAAAATCCACACTACGAGGCAGACACAGAAAAAAAGAAACAATGTCAATATCTCTGACACATTCTCCCTTTTACTACGTAAGCTCTAAACTTTTCTAGTTTTACTATTTACCTTTAGCTAAATCTAACTAACTAATACCCATAAGAAAAAGAAAATAATCAATACTCCAAAAATCTTCAAGAATAACCATCTATTACTAGTAATATTAGCATAATACTTTAATAATTCTCGTTGAGCCCCACCAATATTTAAACTTATATCTTCAACATTTTCATCAATTCTTTGAATTTGTTCCCCTTGCTCACTAACCATAGTAGCTAATTGTTGGAACAAATTCCCCACTTCATTAATAGTAGATTCGATAGTTTCCACAGCTCGATTTCTTTGTTGTAAATATTGTCCACTTTGTTCTTCCATTAATAACATTTGTTGAGTTTGTTTAGGTATGGTTAAATATTCTCCAGTATTATCATACGGAGAAGAAGATGTTAACATTTCAGTATTATGATGACTACTATTATTAGGGGTCGTGTCCGGGTCAAATGGAGTTATTTTGTTTAGACTTGAATTTGATGCTAAAAATGGATTTTCACTTTGTTGTTGTAACATTGGCAGAGCTCCACGACTTGATACACCTGAACTTGATAAGAAATTTTCTGTTCTATTTTTATTAGCAATTTCATTCCGTTGTCTAATTTCTAAAACAGTTTTAAATTCTCCAGAAATATTCTTCATTTTAGAATTCAATAAATTTAACACATTTTTAGAATATTGAGAAATTTGGGAATCAATTTGAATTGTATGATCACCTTTTGTAAATTTTTGTAAATTTTGAATATTTGTTTCAATTTTAAAAATTTCTTGTTTAATAACATAAGTTAATTCTCCAATTTCAATAGGTTTGTCATCAAATATTGGTTTCCGTTTAGCTAATAATGCTAATTTACTTAATAATTCAGTAACATGAGAAATATCCTTAGCTATAATACTTGCTTGTTGACCAAATTGAGATTTCTTAGCTGGAGTAGTAGCACTATTAGTTGGTCCTCCTAGTCCTTGTCCTTGTCTTTGCTTTTTGTTTATCTTGTCATATGTTGATACACATTGTTGAAATTCTATAGTTCTATTTTGAATTGATACTGACATAGCTATCTGTGTAGGTGGCAATTATATAAAGTATCCAAATAATATTTTTCTGTTGACTCGAGTATATATATTTAAATTAAAAGATGCTGATATCGTCGTTTATTTGTGTCTGTCTTCTAGGTATATATAATTAATTGACAGCTCACCAAACTTTATCTCGATAACTCTTGCTCTTTATTTGCGTCGTGTTAAAACTTTAGCAAAAAAGAACGCTGCGGAATTTTGTTTTCTTTTTTTTGTTGGTTTTGGCGAAAGTGCGTGTTCTTTGTGTTTCTTTTTTTTGCGAGGATTGAGCGAGTAACATGCAGGAAGGCGGCTTCTCAAAAAGCTGGTTGAAATGAACATGAAACTTCCTCTCTCAATATGGGCTTATTGTAGATTTAGAGATCTGTTTTGATTCCGAAGGAATTGAGCATTGCTGGTATGTACATTCCAGTTGTAACCGGTAAGTTGTTCAAAGTCAACTTGATAAACTGTACCAATCATGTGGTTCTGTTATCTAAACTACTGACGAACTGGGCTTTGATTATCACGCCGCAAAACCGTTTTCCTCCTTATGCAAAGTAATACTTGCAAAGCTCCTAATTCTTTCTAGCCATAATTTACCTAATCACCGTGAAAAATAGTGGCATACAACGACTCTTTACCCCGTTGCCACGAGACCGATCATACCAAAAATGATAGGGCCAGAAGCTAGCGCAAAGGTAAAAGCAAGAACGTTTTTCTGCCATTAGAATCTCTCTTGGTCTGCTTTAAGAAATTTAGATATTCTATTTAGATAAACTATAAATTATTTACAATATTTGGAGTCAATTGGCTTTGAGCTAAATCTAATCTAAGCCCAAACTTGAAGTTGTTCATAGAAATCAACTCGCTTTTTATATGGATTATCGATATTTTTACAACTATAATAACGAACTTCATCTACCATCATGGAATGACCACAAGCAACAAACGAAATTGAGCCTGAAGATAAGCTAATTTCATTTTCAATTAATTGTTCAATATTAGGCCTACTTTCTTCAAATTGTATATGAGATAAATCTTGTTTCAATTGTTCAACGAAATCCCCACTTTCACAGGACTCTGTCTTCTCCAATTCAATCGAACCTTCTTTTGAACTATCTAAAACTTCAATTTTGTCAAATTTAACATTTGGTTTAGTCACATAAACGGTAGTTTCAACATTTGTATTTTTCAATTTCAAAAGTTCGTCATAAAACCAAACTAACGATTCATACTCTCTTATTACCCAAACCAATTTCAATACTGATTTCCTTTCGTTTGATGATCTTAAAGAAATATCATTAATTTCCGAATAAATTCCCGGAATACCATTCCCACCAGCAATAAACACAGCGGTATCTGAATACTTAGCTGGGGTAGATTCTCCGTATGGACCTTCAATTCCTACCCTCATTGTAGTCAGTTTTCCTGGACAATTGTTTAATAATTTATATAAACTATGAGTGACTCCACCCTTAACTTTCAAATACATGACAATATTATCACCATCTTTGACCGAGTTGGTGAATGTGAAAGGATGAGATTGCCAGAAATAAGTTGGTTTAATGAAATGAACAAATGCATGTCCACCAGGAATTACAGGCCAATATTTGGGTTTAGGAATGACCATTTTGATAGTTTCATCACCTACTAAACAGATATTAACTTTAGGGAATCCAAAATACATCAATCGGCATAATCTTACAAATCTATCAAAACTCCAAACTGCTATTGTAGGATAAAGAAGCATTTCATACCCTTCTTCTTCAATATGAATCCAAGTACCAACAACATATAATACCGCCATAATTATATGAACAAGAACAAACAATTCATACCAACTTCTTCTAAGGTAAAGAACACTCTGGATTAACATAACTCCACCAACCACAGTACCAATAACACCCCAATAAAGCCAAGGTTCTTTTAATTCTTCGGCAAATCCTCTTCTATTAGCAAGTAAAATGGTGTAATTTACCGAATGAATCACCACTAACATAAACATTACTCTTGCGATATGACGATGATAACAGAGGAAAGTCTGGTAATTCATTCCACAAACCCATTGTAACAAATTATTCCGGCCACCATATAAGAATAATAATGGCATCATCAAAGTGGCAATGATTCCAGTTCTATCAGCAACATATCTTAGTTCAGCTGTATATTTGGAATCAAAAATAGGATCATTGTCAACAGCTTGGACATAAACTGCATTTATAATTGTGACAAAAATGTAAAATATGGCAATCACAATTGATTCAAATCTTGTTGGAATTAAACTATCGAAAATCATCCAACCTGATACCGATTGAGATTTTAATTTCCCATACAAGGCAGGGGTTGAAACATATTTCCTATACCAATTAACAAATGGCCCAGTCCATTTCTTGATAGTTGTTGGGAATAATATCATGGTCCAATGGCTAACTGCATAAATTATCAAAATTATCAACCAGAACCCGAATACAGAAACACCATACCAGATTGAATTATCATAATTCAGTAAGAATCTATTTGCAACATCGGTGAAAAAATTCATTTCCTTTATGGGAAACTTCACCGGGACATTAATTGGATCATTAGATGGCTGGATATCCGATTTGTTAACAGCATTATCGTTGAAATGAGTCAACGCAACATTAAACCAATTTGGTTCTAAGGTAGTCTTAAAATTCTTCGCACAATACTCAACAACATATTCTGTTAAATGAGTTGTGTTTTTATCCTTATAATTGATACAACCAGCTAATGTAGCTAATGAATTTTCATTTGAACATAAACAAGTTCTATCATTAGGTGGACAAAATTTAAACTTTTGACCAAAATTTATTTCATAAACACAGGAATATAAGGCTATCTCCTTTCCATACCATTGAAATCCGTGTGTTTGAACTCCAGTTAAGGTAAGAAGCAAGTAAAGTGAATATATTAAATGCATTGCTTGATATGTGGATGAAATTTGAAAATCTTCAGACCATTTTGCAACAATTTATACAATTTGCAATCGAGATGTTTTGCCGAGGAATTTTTTCGTTTTTTTTCTTTTTGGGTAATATAATTTTTATCTTTTTCATCTAGAAAATTACCCAATATGCATATAACAATCGAACTTTTCTTGGAAGAAGTTGTTTGATCGTTGATTGTATTATATTCTAGGAACGGCATTTCTCAGTTGTGGCCAATCAGTTATTTAAAGAATAAAAATTAAATTTCTTGGCAAGATCAGTTACAGCAATACTTGCGTTAGAATTCAGTTTTGACACAGTAACAATAACCGAGGAAATATAGCTAGCGTAGCCGTTTAACCAATTACAGAGGCTTTTTGTTTTCTAAATGGAATGTTGAACTAACCAAGTTCGGAGATCATATTATAGATCTATGTTTATTGGTTAATAACCTAATAATTGAGTAAGTTGAATAAGCGTTCTTGAATCTAGAACATTGGCTGTTGACGAAGTTTAGCTCTTTAGTTGCACATGAAGTTCCAACTTCAAGTTTAAATCTTTCTAATACCAACGAGAATAATTGCGTTTATGCATATGAATAATTTTTCTGGGCTAAAACATCCCGTGAAATAGACATTGATATATGCATTAGTCTTTATTTGCCAAGGATATAATCAGTAAAAACATACATAATCCCATTCGTTAGATTGCTGATTGGGGCCTTTTCTCTAGGTCACTTTAAAGGTTTATCTTGCTCTTTGAATCGAAATATTCTGATTCTTTCCTTGAGGAATGATTGATTGGATCACCATGTTTCATCGAACTAACTGGAGCTTTCATGTGGGATTGTCTCAAACACTCCAGTGATATTAAATTGATTGGTAACCCAAATACTAATTATGACATATGTCCCCACAAAGCAATTGACTCAAGAAATGACACTGGAAAACATTTGTAAAGACCTGTGCTCTTGTGTGTTTTATATAGCGCTACCCAACTTGTGAATCTATTCTGAACCACCCAAAAAAATAGTTGTTTTTTAGCAACCATTTATACTAGCTAAATATTCTAACTATATTTATAAATAGATGGTTATATATATATATCAACACATTGATAAATGCCAATTATTTTCTTTACAAATTTCATTCCAATCAACATAAATTTGTCCATTCAAATTTCGTTGCCAAACTTGTTCTACAATTCTAAACATTCGCGTTAAATTTGCAACTTTATAATCTTGACTTAATTTATTAAATAATTCAATCATTTTCAATCTATCACACTCAAAACTACATGTGATTCCACATATTAATAATGGAAATGATAAACTAGTCATTAATTTTGTATCTATCAACACATCAATATGTTTCAAAATAGTTAATAACAAGGATTGCATTTCAATTGATTTTGCCGGGATTTTTCTTATTAAATAATTCATACATAATTGACAAGTTAACAGGTATGTTTCAAACAAAGTTAAATGTAGCTCAATTTCATTGTCTTCATTTATTCCCTTCATTTGATTTAAATTTGGGTGACATTCAGTTAATCTCTTTTCAAGTTGTTCATATTTATCAATTACTAATTGATAATATTCTAACCTTGATTCTTCTTCTAATTTGCTTTGTTTACTAGTTAATTCAACAGATGTGGTTATAATATCCCCTAATAATAAATAAATTGGTTGAATACATCCTTGAAAGGGATCTAATCCATAATCATCCAATTCTAAGATCTTATCATGGGTAAATAATTCATTATATTCAATCATAGGGAATTTAGTTCCATGACTAAATGTTATATTCGACATAATATCATGATATTGAATATCGGAAATTAACCATTTTATATCATTTGAATAATTAAATGTTTTAACTATATGATTTAACCCGCCATTTTCTTGAATTATCTTGACAAGTTTTTCAAATAAGACATACCAATTACTAACATCTCCTGAACAGATATGAACACCAATATTAATTAGATAATAATTTAACAACACATAGATATCTTCTTTCAATAAGTTTTTCCGGCCTTGATATTTCTTTTCAATTAACCTCGAAGATTTATTGATATATGATTTAACATCATCGGTATATCCTTCAATAAATAATCCACCCCAAGCAATAATTAAATATGAAATTGATTCTTCAAATTGAGATAATTGATAAAACGTTTTAAGAAAATAATTTGAACATTCAGGACCAATACATAAGTCTTGGGCAACTTTGTTTATAAATGCATCCAAGAAATTTGATTGTTTATCATCTAGAATCAATGGAGAAATAACTGATGGTTGGTGAACAAGGTTAAAGTTTTCAATCAAGAAATCATCTAAATTTATAGGTAATTGTGTGGTGTCAATGATCATAGGGTCTATTAGATCATGATGTATGTCCTCTCGTAGAAGTTCTGGAGTACTTATACTTTCCGCCAACCAATGGTCTAGTGATTTTTGTTCAGCTTCACTTTCGCTTTCACTCTTCTTTACAATCTCAATATTCTTACTGGGCTTATGATATTTCTTTTTAAGTATTCGAAATTGACTACCATTCCTCCAATTACATTCAACATTTCTATGCTTACAACTTCCGCATCTAGGATACCTTTCGTCGCATTTTTTCCTAAAAACACATACTACATTAGTATACGCAATTCAAAGATTAGCCTAAAAATCATTACTTACTTTCGTTTTCGACATTGAATACAACCATTTCTAGATCGAATAGTCAGTCCAATCACAATATCTTTAACATCAACTTTTTTCAGTCCACAAGAAACAGCAGGGATAACATTATTATTACTTGGGGTTTCAATGGTTTCTAAAGAAGACAAATCGAGAATATAAAACATTTAACTTGTGAATTTGACACATCCATTCCTAGAATTAAGAAAACCCATGACATATAAATACGTCAATAATCTGGAATGTGTAAAGTGGGGAGGAGCGGGTATGTACGGCTAGTGCGACCCGTCCGAGAAAAATTGCCTCACAAGGAAGGAATCCGCGATTTTTCCTTCGGGGTAAAAACGGTTATAAGAGAGGGGATAACCACCGAAGTTTTGCAATACATGACCATTCGTTTATTGTTGATTTGCTAGCAAGGGGGCCTTTGTGGGGAAAAATATATTTTCAAGTTTATTTATATTTGGTTATGAATTAGATCTGGAAGTACTGGTACTACGGTAAATTATCACATTAAATTTGTGAATCATACATGTGTGCTACGTTATCCTGAACCACACCCTCCCGGCGTGGGCATGTTGCGGTTAGATAGCTTTGGTTTACTAGATTTAATTAACTTAATTAAGTTTATGATAAAGAAATCTAGTAAACCAAAGCTATCTAACCGCAACAAGCAATTCCGTGTTCCTGCATCTAACTTTAGATACAACTCTGTTTTAGATAAGATAACAACCACACGGTTCACGTGAACTAATGGGAAACCTCCAAGTTTGTTATAAAAGATGTTACTTGAATTTACCAATTGAATAAGGATATACATAATTAGGTTATCTTCTTTGGTTGATAAATTTCCACGATATATCTATTTACATATTAGAACTCCATGATTTTAGTAGGATTTTGCAAAAAAATAAAAATAAAAATAAAAAAAGGATTTACCAATTCATTCGTATTCTGTTCTCTTAAATGAAGAAACGAGCAAATGACAGTTTCCTTTTTAAGTAAATATTAAAATATAATTTAAATAGTTACTGCCCATGGAGTAGAAGAACAAAAAAAATAGGTAAACCATGTTAAATAACAAAGCAGCAGGGTAACTCTATTAACAAATCTAGAATCATCCTTGTTGATGATATGCCAATGATATACTCTGTTGCTTTCTGCAAGCACTTACAAGAAACCTGCAATTAATCAACAATTGATCTTATTTATAATGTATAATCAAACATTAACAAAATATGTATAATACTTAGACCATTTACAGATTACTTCCTAATTAGGACGCAAGAGTCGTGTCCCAACCGACTTCAAAAATTCGGTTGTTTGAGAAAATGTAAACAAACCAAAAAAATCCTGCTACGTCTGTTGAACTTTTCTTTCGCTCTATCCCTTTTTACCTTATCATAATTTATACTTATAACATTCCACAATGAGAGAAATTGTATGTATAGCGACTTATATATATCTATACTATTTTTGCATTGACATGTTGAACTGAATCATTTTCTGTGTGATCTGTTTTGTCATGATTTGATTTCCATGTGGTTAAACAAGGGTGCTACGCGCCTGTACCAATCTTTTGATGAATATTTTACGATCACCAGATGTGTTTGAACTTCATGTCACTGCCCTTAAAAGAGAATGTCTTTACTAACTACAATTCCTAGATCCATTTATCTACCGGTCAATGTGGTAACCAAATTGTATGTTAACAATTTTTAAACGAGAACTTGTGTGTGTTGTTTGGAATTATTTTTTATTTTTTTTGTTTTGATTTTGTTTTGAATTTTTCTGTTTTGGCTGCTGCCTAATTTTTTACAACACATATAATAACACGTCTAGTAAAAATATAATACTAACATAAATCTAGGGTGCTGCATTCTGGGAAACTATTTGTGGAGAGCACGGATTAGACAATAGTGGTAATTATTCTGGAGCTGATGATATTCAAAGGGCAAAATTAGATGTTTATTTCAACGAAGCTACATCTGGTAAATATGTTCCACGTGCTGTTTTAGTTGATTTAGAACCCGGTACTATTGACAATGTTAAAACTTCAAAAATTGGTAATTTATTTAGACCAGATAATTATATTTTCGGTCAAAGTTCCGCCGGTAATGTTTGGGCCAAGGGGCATTATACTGAGGGAGCTGAATTAGTTGATTCAGTCTTAGACGTTGTTAGAAGAGAAGCTGAAGGATGTGATTCTTTACAAGGTTTCCAAATTACTCATTCTTTAGGGGGTGGTACTGGTTCTGGTATGGGTACTTTATTAATTTCTAAAATTAGAGAAGAATTCCCTGATAGAATGATGGCCACTTTCTCCGTTGTTCCTTCACCAAAAGTTTCTGATACTGTTATTGAACCATATAATGCTACATTATCTATTCATCAATTAGTTGATAATTCTGATGAAACTTTCTGTATTGATAACGAAGCTTTATATAATATTTGTCAAAAAACTTTGAAATTACCTCAACCATCATACGCTGAATTGAACAGCTTAGTTTCATCAGTTATGTCAGGAGTTACAACTTCATTACGTTATCCAGGTCAATTAAATTCAGATTTAAGAAAATTGGCTGTGAATTTAGTCCCATTCCCAAGATTACATTTCTTTATGGTTGGTTATGCTCCATTAACTTCAATTGGTTCAAAATCTTTTAGATCAGTAACTGTTCCTGAATTAACTCAACAAATGTTTGATTCTAAGAATATGATGGCTGCTTCTGATCCAAAGAATGGTCGTTATTTAACCGTAGCTGCTTTCTTTAGAGGTAAAGTTTCCGTTAAGGAAGTTGATGATGAAATGCACAAGATTCAAACTAAGAATGCTCAATATTTTGTTGAATGGATTCCAAATAATGTTCAAACTGCCGTTTGTTCAGTTCCACCAAGAGATTTAGATATGAGTGCTACTTTTATTGGTAATTCTACCTCAATTCAAGAATTATTTAGAAGAGTTGGTGATCAATTCAGTGCTATGTTTAGAAGAAAAGCTTTCTTACATTGGTATACTTCTGAAGGTATGGATGAAATGGAATTTACTGAAGCTGAATCAAATATGCATGATTTAGTTAGTGAATATCAACAATATCAAGAAGCAAGTGTTGATGATGAAGAAATGATTTATTCTGATGATATTGTTGCTGAAGAACCAATTGAGTAAAAGTGGTTATTCTTATAATGTGATTTAATTTTTTTGTTTTGTTCTGTTGGGGCCCCCTACCTACCTTTTTTTAAATAGTTTAACATGGTTGTTTTGGTTGTTGTTTGTTATTGTTCTCAAAGATTTTGAGATGTATACCCCCTGTACCCCAAGTAAATAACAAAGGCAAACAAGATTTTTTTATAGTTTTTCATGTTTCTTCTATTTCTCTATATATAAAATATCTCTATTAATTAAAGGTGGTTTATAATATTAAATTAGACTTGATCTTATAACTAGTACTTTCACTGAGCTGGAATATAGCATTTTCGGGCTTTTAAGAGATTCATATGTCAGGCTACAAGTTATAATGCTTACATTTGAATTGGGCTTCTCTTTGAGATATATATTAAACCTTTGATAAATAAACTAAACATAAAAACGAAACAAACATGCAATTCTAATTTCCTCTCAAGAAATTCTTGACAAAATCATTTTTATCTACAACTCCATAAGCATTTTGTTCATCAAAATATCTTAATACATGACATTGTTGTTTCCAAAAATTCATCAATTCTTGAAATTCCATTTGTCCCTTGGCATATACAATATTTGCCACATTAACATCATTTAAATATCTTTGTCTTTCAAATTCTTGTCTAATCTTGGTTTTAATATTTGAAATTGGCATATCCAATTCATATAAATCACCAAAATCTTGAGAATGTCTAATGAATTTACGATATAAATGTAATACTCGTCTTCTTAACTCGGCATTTGTTAATGAACGATGAGTGGTTTCTGCAAATTCTGTAGCCAACGTCATGTCTATGTGTTAACCTTTCGTATATGTTTTGCACAAGTTCTAGATACTTGGTGATTGAGATTTTTTTCATTGGGTTTTGTTTTTCTTACTAAAAGAGATTCATTGGTTGGTTCTATTCAGTGTCGCAGAAAAATGCGACTTGTCTTTTTTGTTCGATTTTACGACATACATCTATATAGTCAACTGTTGCAAAAAATTTGTTTGTTTTGCGACAATTGTTGACCTACTGAGAAAGTTCTTGTTGTATTTTAACAAGCAAATTCCCAGTTGGTTCTAATAATTTTATAAATCTACATAATTGAAAACACCAATCCCATTTCCCTGATTTATCCAACATTTTAATTATCTTCAATATAACTTGAATATCATCTGAATTCAATTGATCCTTTTTATTTGTTTCATCTTCCCCTTCCTCCCCTTCAGTTTTATAATTAAGATAAATAATCAAGTAATTATAACATAACTCAACATTATCAATTTCAATTAATCTATTCATAAATTTAACCGGAGTAGTTTGTAATACTTCAAAAAATCTATTCCAATAATCAGCTTCAATTTTTCTTAAACAATTTATATATATAAATTCAGCATTATCTGTAAATTCAATTAATTGACATAATCTTTTTAAAGATTGATTCATAGTTAAATTTTTAAACAATAATAATTCAAGACAATAATGTAAATTTTTAAATTGTTTATATTTATAAAATGAACTTTCTAAATCTCCCTTGTAAAGTAAATCAAATTCAATAAAATTATTTAATATTAATTTATGAGCTACTCGATTTTTAATAATTAATCCCCCAGTAGTTTGTTTATACATGGCAAAACTTTCTAATCCAATTAAATCAAGCGACTTGTACGTTGATTCTTCTTCACCACTACCAATTTCAAGAATTGAGTCTAATTTAATCGGATGCATTCCTTGACTTTCGATAATTATTGGATGAAGTTCATCATAATCATAATCATCAAGGAGCATAGTTTGAGATGGTTCTGGTGTGATATTTTTATCATATGATTTTTCAATCAATTCATTAATATCATATATCAAAATGTGTTCACTATTATATAAATATATGAAATCAATTATTGAAGATGGACTAAAACGAATTGTTTTAAATTTGAAAAATTCAATATTAATATTCAATTTGATTAAATCATATAGGTTGTTCCCCCCTGATCCTGAATTGATAGAACTATTACTAATAACTGATCCTTGTCTATTAGATTGCTGCTGTTGTTGATTTTTCAAAAGATATAAATCTCCAGTATTCAATAAGAACAAGAAATGTCGATTATTAACCATAGTAGTTTGAATAATATCATCCAAATTGACTTTATTCTTTATAGAAGACAATAAAATTGTTTTCCGAACACTTATGAAAATCTTATAAAATTTATTTTGATCATTTTTAATACTAATTGTTTTATCCATAGTTAAATCAAGGACAATTAATCGATAATCACTAGTAACAATTACAACATGGCATGTCTGCCTATCATTAATATCCGTACCAATTTGAATATCAGTGAATGTTGTTTTAAAATCATATTTCCAAAGTAAAGCATCACTAGTGAAGCTAATGTCTTCTCCTCCCATCCCATATTTCGTTAATGTAGTATCAAATACAATAAATTCATCAACTAAATGATCATTTGTGGAGGTGGTTTGGTGACTATTATTGTCATCTTCAAATACATGTCTAGCTTTTCGGTTAACAACCAATAAATAATCTTTGAACCAAAAATGTTTGATTATATTTATTGAATCAGCAAAATAACTCTTAAAATTAAACCAAAGTATATGATTTATCTTATCATCTCCAGAACAATATGGAGTCGATATACTTAAACAATCACCATATGATATGGAAATTTGATTAAAATCGTTGCGACAAAGACATAATTTCCCAGTGGCACTTTTAATTGATTTATTTATATTCCCATTATAAACTTCTTGATTTAATAAGAATTTCGTAAATCTAGGTAATATGGGGAATCTAATTAATTTTCGATTGTTTTGAATTATACTAATATATTCATTATCATAAAGCAACCCCCGTTGAGTATCACTAATAATTCGTACTAAATTTATATAGTATAATTTCGATTTATTATGATTTAAAAGGTATAAATTCATGGAATTTCCAGAAATGGATATAATTGATGCTTTTAAAAACTCTCGATTTTCTTCATCATGTTCATCTAATTCTTGTAAAATTTCTTCGCTATTAAAAGTAGTATTACCAAATTTTGAACAAAGTTTCCAATATCCAGTATCGGGATTAATAAGGACAAAATAATTCCCGCAGGGAGACCAATTAATCACCAGATTACGACTTATATTTTTGTCTAAAATTTTCAAAAATTCAATTTTTTTAAATTCCATTTTATACATTCGTGATTCATTCCGAATTCGAATAATTACCAATTGACATTGAGGATTAAACCAGAATTGAATAGATTCTAATTCTTCCTCTTGTTCTATGTCAAATTCAAGTAATTTATGACCTTTAGTTATTATTTCTTTATTTTCTTTTTCAAATTCCATAAACCATAATTCACGCTTATTATTGACAAAAAGAAAATAATTGAAAAAAACATTAAATTTTATATAAACAATCTTTGAATTGTTTTTATACCAACTAAATTCACTAGATTGTAGCAATTCCGTTTTAAAGTTGAAAATATTAACAATTTGGAATCGAGAATCTTCTTGTTCAATTTCTTCATTATTGAATATTATTAAATAATGAGAATTTTGTTGTAACCAAAATTTTTGTAATTTAATTCCAATTTTTAATATTTTAAAAATCGAAATCTTGACAAATTCAATTGAAGAATTACCCAACTCATCTTCTAAACTGGCATTATTTATATTCTCGACATTTTCTAAATTAACCAAGGATTCTTCATTTCCATGAATTATTGTCTTTGTTGCTGATTTAATCAATCCAGATATGGAAAACTTAAGTGAGGTATCACTCAAGGGTAATCCAGTTTGAATCAATTCATTATTGGAATTATGAACTTCATATAAAGATTTTGAATAATTAATTTGACATTGATATATGATTAAATAATTTAAATCAGTCTGAATAAATAAATTAATTGTAGTTAATTTTTGAAATTTACTGGTGTTGACACTTACATGTTTCACCCTAAGGAGTAAGTTGTTACCATTATTTTCTATACTTTGTAAGGATCTAATATGAGATGTCAACGGAAGTAATGTGAATTGATGAAAGATATAAACACTGGTGGGAGTTAGGACAACAACTAAAGGTGTGTGGGGGATATGGATAATCTGAATGATATCTTCACTTGTTATGGGGGAGTCTATCAGAAATTGAGGGCACCCATTGATCCATACCATGGCAAGAAATCGATATATTTATAAGCAAAAAGGAATTGTCAATTGACTTGATAAGTTTCATACGGATGTAAATAGGACAGCATTATTTCCGCTGGCGAACAAAACAAGTGCGCGGTTGCTGCCAAAAATATCACTACTAAGATTTTTGTTGCAAATGATTAGTGAATTGAGAAACGGTCAGGTTCAACATGTTTAAAATAATATTCGTGCTGAACAACTCGAATTTAAGAAGAATCATAGTATCAATGAGCTATTTTTCCTCGCAGAGTACTGGCAGAGAAAGAAGGGCTGGATAAAGCAATTTTAGCTAAAATACTCTCATTAACATTACTGTTTTTCATAAATCCAGTCAGCCAAGTTTTTATAATCCTCTTTAATACTCCTTGTAATGTTTCTTCAACGTTGGAGGACAACACTCCAACGAAGTTAATGATTGATATGGGCCTGAAATTGTCTAGGGTGGTTTCTTTATTGTTCTTTTGCGGTGTTAAAGCTATAATGTACGCTTCCATGGTTCTTGGTACTTTCTCTGTTTTCACAATTTCATTTCCTATTGCGGTTAATGGTTTACCTCTACGTTTCCATAAGGTTATTATTGTTTGATACTCTACGCATTTTATGCCTGATGCATTTTTTAATATTAATTCAATTGTATTAGCAAATCAGAGACTTCGAAAGATTCATCAAGTTTTCCATATCTAGAATCGTTCGTCTGAGCCTTGAATCTAGATGAAGTAATATTGAAATATAGATTTAAAGAAAGGAAAGGACCTAACATTATACCGATCCTTATTGACTTTTCAACTATATCCCGGCCAAAAATCAGAAGGGTTTTTTGGGGAACATAAATTGGGCGTGTGGTCTAGTGGTATGATTCTCGCTTTGGGCGACAACTTGGAGACAAGTTGATTTACTACAAGCATGCGAGAGGCCCTGGGTTCAATTCCCAGCTCGCCCCATTGCTTTTTGTAGTTTTCTTTTTTATATTACCTGTTCTTATGAACTCATTTAAAACATTATGTTTAATAAAATTGAATTCAACAAAGTAAAATAATCCGATTTTAGATTTAGAGTGCGCATTTTTTTTACTTCCGTACGGAAAAAAATAGAGATTAGAGCAAAAGCCATACATGATATTTAATCATTGGTGATTTCTTATATTTCCGATTTTTGATGTATTAAAAAGTTAAATAGAAAATATTAAAACCTAATATAGACTCGTGTAACTATGTATTTAATATTTTTTACTAATGTAACAAGTTGGGGATTGGTAGTTTGTGGTAAATGTGACAAATATATAATAAATTCCTTAACGGTAAGATTTTTGGAATCTGGCTCTGGCACCACGACCACCGAACTTCTTTGGTTCCATTCTTCTGGAGTCAGCAACCAACAAGGTCTTGTCGTAAGAAGCAAAGATCTTCTTTAATTCGTTCTTAGAAGCTTCATCAACGAACTTTTGGTGGTAAGCAACTAAACCCTTAGCAATGGCTTGTCTAATGGCATAAACTTGAGAGACGTGACCACCACCGGTAACTTTAACTCTAATGTCAATACCTTGGAATTTATCTAAACCAACTAAAGTCAATGGTTCGTAAACTTTGAATCTTAAGATTTCTGGTTGGACTAAGGTGATTGGGGAACCATTAATTTTAATTAAACCCTTACCGGCCTTAACATGGGCAACGGCAGTAGCGGTCTTCTTCTTACCAAAAGTCTAAAAAAATATGTTAGTATTAATGTTTTTGCAAAGACAAATTATTCAAGGTTTGGAACTATATCTATCCTTTACGACAGTAATCTGGAAAGAGCGTAACATCTTCACTGATTCGATTTGCGTAAATATCATCTGATTCCATTTATGATTTATATACATTCAACCTGTAGTTTGAGGATAACTTTTCAAAGTTCTGGTTCTGTTTGGAACTTCTATTGATTGCTTCTATATGTATCTTAACTTCTCCTTTATATAACGGTGATATCATTACACATGTATTGTTGTACCAAATTCCCTTCAATAGTAGTTTCTTCGATATTTCACATTGTAATTTTCTCTTAATTATTCAATCCGTTTCCTCTATTGCGCGATGATAGGTCTGTGGGTACAGTCTTGATAAGTTCCTCCTTTGATAAATATTGTATCTTCATTACATACTTGAACAGATTGGGTAGACATGTTGTGCTTGCTAACTGTATAAATTCAAGATTGAAGAAATAGAAAAAAAATTTTCTTAAACAATTTTGTTTAGTTGAGAGGATTGGTACGGTGAAAAAAAATGTTAGTGCGAGATTCTGACTGGAGTCCCCTCCATAGTTAATAAAAGTTAACTATGAGAGTGCGAAACCTCCTGCGTAATATTTCCCAACCTGTAAACAAAATGTGAGTGCTGGTCTAAACTGTAGAATTGCTTTACCTTGTGAGTGCGCGCACTCAATTAGTTCGAATTGATGTTTTAGAAAAACAAAAGTTTACGCTAATGTGCTGAAATGTACTCGCACATCACACGTGATTGAAGTGACTAGTTTTTTCTGGTGTAAACTGCAAATATTTTACTGGTTCAACAATTTTTCTAAAGTGTGCGACTTTCTAACAAAACCTTCTCAGGCTTAACCTCTTTGCTCTCCAACTTTCTCAACCTCTCTCTGTACAGGCGAAAAAATTTTACACCTTCATTTGAAAATTCTTTTTGAATAAAAAAAAGGTTCCCTTATATACTTCTTTTAGACCAGTAAGAAACATACCTTAATCATGGCTATCTCAAAGAACTTACCATTATTGAAGAACCACTTCAGAAAGCACTGGCAAGAAAGAGTCAGAGTTCACTTTGACCAAGCTGGTAAGAAGGCTTCAAGAAGACAAGCCAGATTATCTAAGGCTGCCAAGGTTGCTCCAAAACCAATCGACTCATTAAGACCAGTTGTAAGAGCCCCAACTGTCAAGTACAACAGAAAGGTTAGAGCTGGTAGAGGTTTCACTTTAGCTGAAATCAAGGCTGTTGGCTTAACTGCCAAATACGCCAGAACCATTGGTATTTCCGTTGACCACAGAAGACAAAACAAATCTCAAGAAACTTTCGATGCCAATGTTGCCAGATTACAAGAATACAAGTCTAAATTAGTTATCTTTGACAAGAAGACCAAGGCTGCTGAAATTGCTGCTTACGAACAAGTTTCTACCACTGCCACCTTCCCAATTGCTCAACCAGCTATTGAATCTGGTGTTAGAGCTGTTGAAGTTCCAGAACAAACCGCTTACAGAACCTTGAGATTAGCTAGAAATGACAAGAAGTACAAGGGTGTCAGAGAAAAGAGAGCCAGAGAAAAGGCTGAAGCTGAAGCTGAAAAGTCTAAGAAATAAACTAATCAATAGAATGGTTTATGATGAGAGGGAGGGAAGTTTTTATAAATAATAATAAGAAATAAAACATTCCATTTTAATATATTTGCATATATATCAATTATAAATATAAGAACGGGATCTGTAATTTATTCGTGTGGTTTTATCTACATTTTGTATTATACCTTTTTAGCTGCCTTTATTGTTTTTAAAGATAATCTGACCTCTGTTTGAATGTTTTTGGGTTTCTAATATAAGTTTGATGTCTATTTAATTGAGATTCTACATTGTAGCAAGTCTGCGGCTGCGAAGTCAGCAGTGGTAGTTGAATACTTTTAAACTATTCTTGTATAAATATGAGTCCCTATAACATCGGGTTCGATATTTATTGAATTGCTGCAAACGGTCTTTCTTTTAACCTTACTACTCTACATTCCAAATAATGTTAAGCTACAATACTACATATTATTATTGTGTACTGGAAAATCATTTAACCTTTTTTAAAATTAATATAATATTTAGACTATAACCATTTCTATAACTATAAGCCCAATCTTAAACTAATATTACAAGTAATATAACGAGATATATTTAGTTATCCGTTTAATCGAATAAACCGAAACCCATATCATCGTCAGATTCTTCCTTGGCTTCTTCGGCCTTTTCTTCAGCAGCTTCTTCAGCAGCGGCACCACCAGCAGCAGCACCACCGGCAACTGGAGCAGCAGCAGCTGGGGCAGAGGAGAAGTTGAAGAAGAAATCCTTCAAGTCCTTACCATCGAGAGCCTTGGCGAATAAATCAGCCCAGACACCTTCAACTTCAACATTAGCCTTTTGGGTTAAAGCTAATAATTTTTCAGAAGTGATTTCAACTTCAGCATCGGCCAAGATCAAGGCAGCGTAGGATAAAGCAGTTTCAGTAGACATTGTTTCTTAATGTGTATAACTAGAGATAATCGAATTAAGCTAAGCAGACTATTCTTAGTATTGGTTGTCTAAATGAATTAACTAAGATTATTGGATTCACAAAGTTTTTTTTTCATCACATTGCACACAACGGAGAGGGTAAAAAAAATTTGTGAGGTTGTTTTAGGGTTATAGCCCTGGTCACGTGAAAAATTCGAAAAAAAAAGAATCAAATTCATCTGGGAGATAACAATATCGACCCCAAAAACATATGATGTGGAAGTATAGCTTGGCAAGTAGTGTATAGCTACTGTGGATTCTAGAATTTCTTGAAGTTTTGTTTGTCTATTCGAGTGCTTCAAGTCTTTAATAAGAAAGGAAATAGAAGCGTATTTATACGGTTTACTTTTACTATTACTATTATTGTATGACCTGAATTATCGTTGTATATCTAGCCTTTAGAAGTAGGTGCAATTGAACGGGGGAAGCATTTACTTTTCCTACATGAGAAATTCATCCTCAATTCTAATAGGTTTTTCTTCAATTTTTCTTGTAAAAATCTCGAAAATACTATAAATATATTATTTTAATAATAAAACAAGGATAATTAAAATCACACGACTCACATACATGTTATTGTAGAGCATATTCTTGATGCAGCATTATTCTGCATATTTGCAATCTGATAATAATTATGATTTTTTTTCAAAGGAGTTTATAGGGCGGATCACTACGTAAATTAAGTGCATATTTAATAATATTTTTTAAACGAAATAATTGTGATTCAATTATTTTTTTTTGCCAACAAGTTTAAATCTAGATTTGAGGCTGCGACGCGGATGCTTTAGATTATTTTTTTCTTTCGCAACATGATAGTAACAAATGAACTTACGAGGCTTTCCACTCACAAGATGTTCTAAAGATAAACAAAGTATAGCATTCGCGGGGAAAGTTGAATAGACAGGCGGATATTGAAGAATACCGCACACACCGTTTAAAAGAAATAAAGAGTAAAGAACAGAATTCTTAATGATTTAGTCATTTCAAACTCACGGAAAAGAAGGGGATAGAAATGAGCTCGAGCAATTATACCAAGAATATCAACATAGAGTCCATTGAAGGCATATAAGAGAGAATCTTGGTCACATTTATATTTTATCTTCTGAACAGTAAGTCGACCCCGTGTATGACCTAATCTTGAGGGATTTCGGGGTGTATTAAATAAAATCCCGTTAAGAAAATTCCTAGCCACGTTTTAATTTTCGGGGAATTTGTTCGACACGTAAACACATACACCAATTCTCCATTGTTTTAGTTGTAGAATCCTTGAAGTTATTCCATTTAGACCATTGTTATCACAGATTGTTGTCCATGGTAGATTCCAATCGGAAGTAAAAGGAACCTGGAATTTCCAAGTGTCTCGGAATAAAGGATTTTATTTGTTCCGTCATCGTATTTCACTGCTGCCATTGAACATTGAATACAATGCTTATCAAGAAGTCTGCGATATTCATTTCAATCCCTTAATTGTTTCTGGTGTAAGCAATGGGAAGTCTTGTTCAATACGTCGTATCAATTTGCTTCTCTCTGTAGACTTATACTTCGATTGGAACGTAGTCGTTGCTTAAATCGTACAATGTAGCATGACGTATTGTATCTAGATATAGTCTAGATTCAGTAATACACCCGGAACGGCTCAAGTTGCACCATCCAACTGCGAAGTAAAAAAAAACTGCGAAGTACTGCTTGCATAAAGGAATTTCATCACTCCCTAACGTTTAATCTTTCAAGCCACAAAGTCACACAATACTATTAAAGCCAACATACTTGTTGGAGGGGTACTATTTACTCAGATCTTTGCTCATCACACTTTCACTCCTTGTTGTGAGTATCCTTAGGACACATGGTTACTAAATTTGAAATTCAGGCTGGTATAACAATATAATTGTATTGTTTTGAAAAAATATTATTCTATTTCTAATAATAGTATTTTCTTAGAACTTGCTGAAAACAGATTGATAAATTTTTGTACTCAGAGCAACGGAAAAAAAGCAATTCGTTGTTTAGTGGCTCTCCCTTAAAAATGGGAGGAAAAAGCCATAGCTGGTTATTTCAAAAAGGGGCTAGAATTCAAAGCTTAGTTGTAAAACAAAGATTTTCATTGTTTCTTGATACAAAAATGGGAGAACGGTCATGGAATGTGGAGTAAAATGGACCGTTCAAACAAAGGGCTAGGACTGGTTGGTACTAATACTACTGAGATTTAAAAGTTTCATTTCCAGAACTTTTAGACCTAGAAAACACGTCGCGTCTAGTTTACCACATTTCGGGGGGGGGGTAAAAAAATTAAATTCTGATCTCGGCACCAGCCATCTAAATTATTTTTTAAGAGGTTTTTTTGTAGGGTTCACGGATCAAAAAACAGCCAGGTGCAGATAAGATATGTGGATATTTGTATTATTCATTTATTATGAAACAATTTTGGAACAATACTATTCTGCATAGTGGGTAATACAGCACAAAATAAAAGAAGAATAAAGTTTACACATTATACTTAGATAAAGAAAAGAAAAAGAAACCTGGTTTGTCCGAGAAACAAGTAATCTCTATTCCAGGTTGGTTCCGAAAATATCAGATCTGGAACAGAAAATCTTATTCATAACCCCTCTAAAGAGGATCGAACGATGAGGCGGCAGGAGCTCATCACCCCCTTAAGGGAGTGGAAGGATCTAAAGGAAAGCTTATTACAGCCACCTACAGATTTCAGCACATAAAAGTAGGGAGAAAAATAAAAACCCAATTTATGAATTAAAAAATAAAACTTTTGTTTATTGTGCATTTATTTTTAAATTCTCCTTTCGTATTGTCGAATTTAAAGAGTTATGAATTGCAATTGTTGAAACAAACAACTGCATAAAAATTCCGTACGTCATCGTTCATTATTACCAGATCCTTAACCAACCACCCGTAAAAACCATGTGGGATTTATTATAAATATTCTCAAAACCCCCCAGTTTTATATATCCTACTTCTAATTCTATTTTATTTACTTTCTTTCAAGCTAGATACTACTACTGAAACAAGGGTTAACCACAACTTCGTTACTATTTAATCATTCGCTTAGCTTGATTTTAATAAAACAACCCGAAACAACAACTTTGCATTAGGTAATAAAGAGAAGACTCGAGACTCTTTCCATAGTCCTTATTCTCTTTTTCTACTTTTAAAATATTTTTTTTGCACCCACCTTTGAGTGAAATAACAGTAGCATGAAATTATTAAAATTACTTTCACCTGCTGCCTTGGTAATATCCACGGTTACTGCTGCAGCAATCCCCAATCCACTTTTACAAAATGATAACTTAAAATTACTTACCAAGAAAAGCGGAGGTTGGGATTATGGAAATGATATTATGAGGGGTGTTAATCTTGGAGGTTGGTTTGTATTAGAAGCCTATATTGTTCCATCATTATTCCAACCTTGGGTAGGTCAGAATGGAGATCAACTGCGAGTTCCAGTAGATGAATATCATTTCACTCAACTTTTAGGTAAGGATTTAGCTCTTGATAGATTAAAACAACATTGGAGTTCATGGTATACTGAAGATGATTTCAAACAAATGAGTGAATTGGGTTTAAACACGGTGAGAATACCAATCGGGTATTGGGCATTTGATTTGTTAGAAGGTGATCCATACGTTCAAGGTCAAGTAGAATACTTGGATCAAGCGATTGGATGGTGTAGAACTTATGGTATAAGTGTTTGGATTGATTTACATGGGGCTCCAGGATCTCAAAATGGGTTTGATAATTCTGGATTAAGAGATTCTCTTAAATTCCAAGATGGTGATAATACTCAATTCACCATTAATCTTCTTAATGATGTTTTCTCCAAATATGGATCTGATAAATTCTCCGATGTTGTTATTGGTATTGAAATATTAAATGAACCATTAGGCCCAGATATGGATATGGATTATTTAAAGACGTTCTATACTTCATGTTATAACAATTTACGTGATACTTCCAACTCTCCAGTTGTTATTCATGATGCATTTATGCCTTCTGGGTACTGGAACGATTTCATGACAGTAGAATCTGGTCAAGATAATGTTGTTGTTGATCATCATTATTATCAAGTGTTTTCTGCTGGTGAATTATCTCGGGATATTAATGCCCATATTTCTGTAGCTTGTGGTTGGGGTACTGCTGCTAAACAAGAATATCATTGGAATATTGCTGGTGAATGGTCGGGGGCTTTAACTGATTGTGCTCCTTGGTTGAATGGGGTAAATAGAGGTGCTCGTTGGGAGGGTCAATATGATGGTTCCCCATATATGGGATCATGTCAACCATATTTGGATATTAGTCAATGGCCATCTGATTATAACACAAATGTTAGAAAGTATATTGAAGCTCAATTGGATGCTTTTGAACATACTGGTGGTTGGATCTTTTGGAATTGGAAGACTGAAAGTGCCGGAGAATGGGATTTCCAAAAATTAACTTACTACAAATTATTCCCTCAACCATTAACTGATAGACAATATCCAGGTCAATGTAGTTTTTAACCAAGCTATAATTTCAGCATAATAATTTTTACTTCTTCATTCAAATCTTTCGGTATATTTGATTTGTATAGTCTTAATTCGTCGTTTTCTGTGTTTAGATTAAAATTTAATGTAATATTATATTACCAAGCAGTAGAGTCAAGAACAAACTTATATAAATTAACAAAGGGTACTATCTAAATCTTCAAACTCTTGAATAATGGTTCTAAATCAAGCGATTCCTTCAACACTTTGCTTAAAACATCAGCTGCATGTTCATAATCACTCAACTCGTTATAAATCTGACATGAGAATCTAGCATAGAATTTCCCATTATGAACAACACAGGGAGTGAATGCCTTATGAACGTCAATAAGTTTACTATAAACTTCTTGATCGAATCGGGCCCAATTGTTTTTAATTCCATCCACATCAACACCAATTGATTCGGTTGGAATTTCAACATTAACCATAGCACTAATCAAACTAGGACCCTGTTCTTGCTCTAAATAAGATGTCCCCCATTTCTTCGAAATAACCTCACCAACTTGTTTAGCTAATGTATGACAATATTTAAAAATAGCTTCTTCTCCTCCACATACTTCATTTCTAAATTTTACAGAATCGGGAATAACGGTAACTGAAGCATAATTCTTGGTACCGATAAAGTTAAATCTATCAATTAATCGGTCGAGTTGTTTTTCTTCAGATAATTCTACATCATCTTGAAGATAAGAATGACTAATCGGCATAGTATGGATTTTATTATGGTACTTTGGGTCCACATACATTACTGCACAGGCAGTAGGTACAAAATACCATTTATGTAAATTACTAACATAGAAATCTGGGGAAACTTCTGATAAATCTTGAGGAATACATCCAATACCATGGGCACCGTCAATTAAAGAAACAACATCATATGTTTTACATAATTTCACCATTTGTGAATAGGGGAAAATAACTCCTGGCATGGAAGAAATTGTATCAAATAAACATAATCTAGGTTCATGTTCCTTAAACGCCTTTTCAAATTTTTGTAAAATTTCATCATCTTGAATCGGATAATGAACTTCAATTTCAATAAATTCAATTCCATATCTATATCGTAAAAATTTCACAACATTAGCACAAGATCCATATACATTAGATTGAACAATAATCTTATCGCCTTGCTCAAATGGAAAACTTCTCAAAATTGTATTAACACCAGTGGTTGCATTATCAACAAGGGCAAGATTATGATAATCACAATTAAGAACAGGACTCAATTGTTTCAAGGCATCAACATATTTATAACGTATATCATGAAAGAATTTATCGGTATAACTGTATTGTTCACCACTTGCTTCCTTGAATTTTTTAAGAAGTGGATCAGGTAATTGACCCCATGAACCATGGTTTACTGGAAAAACTTCAGGATCAATTGAACTAAAGTATTGTTTACGAAATTCTTTACCAAATGGTACAATTGGACCAGTCATTTTAAGTTAGTTTTGTTTAAGGTGTAATAAAAACTTCAAAAGAAACGTTCAATTTATATCTAGTTGGGTTTATCTTTTCTGAGTCATAGAGGATTCAGTCATTTCGAGGTCAAACCAATGTTTTTCCGAAAATCTTTTTTTGCGGTATTAGACGGATTTAGTACAAAAAATAAAGCACTATAAGATGTGGCGTGACTGACACCCATAGTTCAATGTTTGTGTAAAGAAGATATTCACAGGCATATAAATTCAGCTACCAGATGATCGAAGTTAAAAGAAGTAACAAACTCTAAGTTAACATGAGAACTGATGTATATTGATATCAGGCAGAGTAACTGGTACGAATACAGGTGGATGTTTTGATACACTGATATGCACTGTAATTTTTTTCTTTTAATATTGTTCTTTATCTATGTAACCCAAGCACAAACTAATTTCTATCCAAAAGCATATAATTACAGTTGATAGTAAAGAAGGATTATTTTTTGCAGCAACTTTTCCACTTTATATCTCCTATTTATTGTATGCAGGTGTCGAGAAGGGGGAATACTAGGCAAAAAAAATAAATTCAATTTTCGTATAAAACGTTTTAACCCAGATCCCAAACTTACAAAGGATCTGTATTTGAAAAGGAAGCAAACAATAGAATTACTAGAAAACGGTAATTCTGATATAAAATTGTGGGGTTATGTTTCGACCTAGACTTTTGGGATCAGTTGGTAGACGAATACCTTTGCCGGGTAGTCTACGATGTCAAATTTTACATCCACAAAAATTGCTTTCGTTAAGGAGTATGTCGTTAACATACAGACCACTTCAGCAACAGAACAATAATATTCCCAAACAGCCACAGCAGCCGCAACAGCCGCAACAGCCACAACAACATGAAACACCTATATCTAACATAAATACAAGGATGAATCAAACTAAAGAACAATTATTAGAAGATGCAACTTCAATATATTCCCGAATCAAAGTACGAATTAAATGGCTACTTAAGAAATCCAATCGGCCATATAATACTGATGATTATTCGGCATTTTTCTCGTGGATTGTAGTTGGCAATGTCTTCCTATTCTTTGTCGCTACCACGACGTTTGTTTCAATAATTATATTTACTGCCAATACTGTATTTGCACAAGAATTTGTGGCCAGGAAATTAGGAGAATTCATTACGAAGAATTCTAAATTGACGGTTACATTCGAAGAAGCAATTGTACCTGGTTGGCGAGATGGGAAAATCAGTTTCCGGAAATGTTTTGTCAGTTTACGTCCCAAGAAAATCCAACGATTTGTTAAAGGATCTCAAGCCGAAGCTTATCAACAAAGTTTTGAGAATATCGAGGGTGATCCTGATTTATTTGAAGATGATGGGAATTATACTCAATATGATTTAACCATTGAAGAAGTTAATGTGTCGCTATCGTTTAATAAATGGGTTAATGGTACGGGGATAGTGGAAAATATGGAAGTTAAAGGTATGAGAGGAGTAGTTGATAGAACTCATGTCCATTGGGAACCCGATGATGATGCTACAAATTATAAGAATATATATCATCCAGGAGATTTTGAATTTGAAAAATTTAAAATGGAAGATGTGTTATTTACATTAAAACAACCAAATGATTTTCGGGTATTTGATGTGGCGATATATAATTGTGAATTACCTAAATTAAGAAAACATTGGTTATTTTATGATTTTTTGAATGCAAATATTATGAGTGGATCTTATGATAATTCATTATTTACCATACACAAAAAACAAAGATTGAATGATTATATGGATGGTATACTTCAAAGTGGTGGTAGTAAACGAGTTACCCGGATGAGGGTTGATTCTTTAAATGTTGACCATTTAAACACCGGTCTTGAAGGTCCATTTGGGTGGATTACCAGTGGTAGAGTAGATATGATTGGTGACGTTATGGTACCTCAAGATAGTGATGAATTAAGTGTTAAGGAAATTGTATCTATTATTGCTGACTCTATAAGTAAAGAAGCTACAAGATATAAGAATCCTCAAGTTATTGAAAAACATCCTGATTTACATACAAGATTAACTTCGAATGATTATACTGATATTCTGAAATATTTCGTGTTGGATTTAACTATAAGGTTAAATAATGTTCGAGCCTCCGTTCCATTTCAAACTCCTGAACTTTCATATATTAATTATGCCTTGATTAGACCAATTGTGGCATATATTAATTCCAAAAATACATTTATTGAGATCCATAATCGAATTGTGAAAAACATTCAAGATTTTAGTGGATCTTGGACAATATATGATTCGTTATTAATGGATGATATGTCGGAAGAAGTTTATGATAATTTCGCCGATTATGTTGCTGATGAAGAAGAGCGATTGACAAGAATGAGAAAAGTTGCCTTTTGGTCTTTTCAATTATTAGCCCAATTTATAATGTTTGGCTTGGGGGCTTTAGTATAGCCCCAACACTTCCTGTAAATAGTATTAACTTTCACATTCTTTGTATTAATTCTCATTATCGTTCAGTCAAGCTATGCCACACACCCGCTCAATTGAGCGATACCACACTCTCGCTTAACTTCGATTTCTCTCAGTTAAGCTACATTCTTAGTATTAGTAGCAACACACTAATATAACTACATAAACTAATAACACTCAATAATAAAACCGTATCACCGGCAGTCTTAAACATTTCCCGTTGTCCATTATAAAATTTGTCAACTCGATTGGTCTGGTACACGCCAATCCCAAAAACCAAAAACCCATACAACGTATAAATTAACCCAATTGGTAAAAATTCTTTTGAGAATAATTTAATAATTAATATAGAAAATGATAAACATCCAATTGAAGTTCTAGTATATGCTCCTTCATATGTTCGTTGATGGGCTCGGATATCTAATTTTAAATAATTTGAAAATATATCCAACGTTGAAGGGCGTCTATTACTATCTGGTCTTATCAGCATTAATCGTAAAAATATGTATCTATGCTTGTAGCAAGGGGTGTTTCCTACTTCTAGATGTGGTTTCAATTTTTCTTGTGGTTAAACAAAGATCGAAATTACATTTTAAAAAAACAAATAGGTGAACATTGTCTTCTTGCTATAGAATTAGTCTGATATACAATGGCACCACCTAAAAGATATTGGGTAAAGTTGAAAGTTCCATCAACCATACTAACCAAACTACCTGATTTCCCGACACCAATATCCAAATCTCGTCTTAAAAAACTAGCAGCTGAAGAAAGACGAGCCGGGATTATATCCTCAGTACACACAACCCCGCTGGGACAATCATCACCCACGCCTAATGATGAACAGACCGGAGGTTCTCGAGTCAGTGCTGCCAGCTTAAATAATCTTGTTCCTGGTGGTGGAAGTGGGAATGTACTGGCAATTAGCAATTTCAAGATTAATCAGGGATTAAAAGAATCGTCTACTTCTGGGTTAACTATGAATAGTATAACCAGTGGACTTTATGCATTAGATAGATCCGGGAAACCCGTTAGGAAGTGGATTAAGAAACCACGAGAGTTTAAAACGTTTAGTGGGTTTAAGGTTAAGTATATATGTTATCAAAGTAAGGATGGAAAGACTAAAGAAAAAAAGGAAGTGAAGGTTGTTCAACTGGAAGTTGATCCGGATGAAGTTCCTGAAGCTGATTCAATGGACATTACACCTGAATTGAAAATAGAGGTATGAACATTTATAGGTTAATACGTAAATATATATAGTATAATATAAAATCGAGTGTCTATTTTGCTTATGTCGCGACAAAACTGGGGCTATTTGAAAATTTCACTAAAGAATTTACATCAAATATAAAGATCAATCTAATCAATGTACGTTACCCGAACTATAGCGAAAGAATTGAGGATACCAAGAGTTATACCTCTTCGATTCTATTCTAACAAACCCAAAGAGGCACCTATCTCTTCCACCCAATCCAACTATGCTTTATCTAATCAACAACTTCTATACATTACTGATCCAACATCACCAGGTTCAATATTCTTTTTACCACATGGTACGAGAATATTTAACAAATTAATTCAATTCATGAAGAATCAACAAACGAAATATGGATTCCAAGAAGTTGTAACTCCGTTAATTTACAAGACTAAACTTTGGAAACAATCCGGTCATTGGGATAATTATCAACAAGATATGTTTAAAGTTATCGGGAATGACCAGACGAGGGACGATGAATTAGCTGTTGAACCTTGTGGACTGCATCATGTTCATGAAGAAGAATTCCACGAGTATGGTCTTAAGCCTATGAATTGTCCTGGACATTGTATGATTTTCTCTAAATTTGAACGTTCATATAATGAATTACCAATTAGATATTCTGATTTCTCGTCATTACATAGAAATGAAGCCAGTGGGGCACTCTCGGGGTTAACTAGAGTAAGAAGGTTTCATCAAGATGATGGACATATTTTTTGTGAGTTAGGACAAATTGATCAAGAAATTAAAAATACAATTAACTTAATTAAAGATACGTATGGAGTATTTGGAATTAAAGTGGAAGATATTAAATTTTATTTATCAACAAGACCTGAAGATAAGTTTATTGGTGATATTGAAACTTATACCATTGCTGAAAAGAAATTAGAAAATGTCTTGAATTCAATTGAAGGTATTAACTGGGAGCTTAGACCAGGTGATGGGGCATTTTATGGACCTAAAATTGATGTGTTGTTAACTGATGCGTTCAAGAAACAGCACCAAGTTGGAACAATCCAATTGGATTTCAATTTACCTAGTAGATTTGAATTGAAGTATATTGGACAGGATGGAACCCGTAACAATCAACCTATTCTTGTTCATCGAGCAGTATTTGGATCTTTAGAAAGATTCTTTGCCATATTATTAGATCATTATCAAGGAAATTGGCCATTTTGGATAAATCCAAGACAAGCTGTGATTATACCTGTGTCACAAGCCCATCATGAGTATGCCAATACTTTACAAGCTAAACTTTCGGGTGATATTTTAAATAGCGAAGAAGATATTGCTCCTATTACGGGATATCATTTTTATGTTGATGTTGATAATAGAGATGCTACTGTGGGGTTAAGAATTAAAGAAGCTATTCAAAAGGGATATTCTTATATTATCATGGTGGGGGATAAAGATATTGCCAATGGTACTTTTGCTATAAGAACAAGGAATGATAGGAAAGTTACTAATATGACTGGGGAGGACATATACAATATGTTTGTAAAGCTAGAAAAAACATTCAAATAGAAACTTGTAAATAATTGTCTTTCTTGTACATAGATAATACATTCAAATATTATATACAACTAAGTCTTCGATATAATATATCTAAATTTTAATACATCTAAATAGCTTTGCTATCGCTCAGTTAGTTTCCGTAACCCCTATTCACAAGAATCTTTTCTATATCTGCCCAAAAATCCTTTACAATCATCCGATCTCTAAATCTCCTATCTCGGTCAACTTTAATTTCATTCACATTCCAATCTTTAATTTGACGAGGTGAAACTTCTCCATGATATCCAAAATAAAAACCCTGATATTTTTGAAATAATTCTTCAGGTTTTGAATATTTATATTTTGAAAATTGCCAAGCTTGTCCCGTTGTAAAAATCGCAATTACTCGATCCCAATATTCTGGTTTATTAAACATATCTACATTATCCACAATCATAATTTGTTGAGCACTTGAAATTAACTTATCTGAAGGATGACGTATTGTGACTAACCCACCTGTAGGTCTATTTGTTGGGACAGATTCTACAAATTTACCGTCTTCAAGAAATTCCTTAATGTTAGACAATGATAATAATGCCGAAGTAGCTGGAGAAACAATAATAATTGGTTGTTTTTTGCTACCACCAGCGCTTGATGTTTTGGAACGTGATTGTTGTGGTGCTGTCTTTGATTTTTTCAATTGATATATGAATTTTTTAGCATCACTTACTAAATAACCAAAATCGATATTTTTTGATCCTCTTAATGCAGCATTATGATCAATTGAATCTATTTCAAATTGACTAATTCTAACCAATTGAGGATCTTCTAATTTTCGTTTATTAGTAGTTTCTATTTTTTCTGCTGTTTCTGTTGTTGTAGTACCTGCTGATACTGTTTTTGTCTCGTCTTTTGTTGAACTGTCTTCACCCTTAACAAAAGTACAAGAATCTGAATTTCCATTTAACCAAGTATTTAATTCAGTTTTAACCAAGAATTTAAAATCGTCAATTCCCACTTCGGAACACGCCTCTTTATAATCGACAATTGAAGATTTATCATGAAACCAACAAAACAACACTGCTCGTAAAATTTGAGGTCTATCTTCATTATAAAAATTAGTTATTGAATTTAATTCAAAAGTTTCACCTTGTCCAAATTGAACATGAGTTGCATCTTGGATGGATTCGATGACTTCCTTGTCATCACCAGTTATTTTGTAAAGAACTATTGGTTCATTATTCGTAGTAGCATTATGTAATGCTTTAAGAGAGGAGCTCATAATTATATAGTGTGTTGTCCTAACTCTCTGTTAGAGCTGCTGTTGTATATCGCTGTTTTTTCAGTCCAAAATTGAGGTTTGGCAAAAAAAGAAAATTTGATATTTCCTGCATATTTGGAAACTCCACATAAATGCTACTAACTTGCTTTAGAGTTGTAGACCTGTGACTAGTTTAAGATGACACAGGAACCCTCGATTAATAAAACTGAAATTATTCGTTGGTCTCAAGATGCTCAAACAACCCTTGAAAGAGCTCAAAAACTATGTACCAGTGCTCAATCATATTTACATATTACTTCCAATGAATTGTTAATTCATTTGCCGGATATAATGGATGCTATGGAATTCTTATATGATTCTTTAACAAGACAACATGAAATGGTGCTAAAATTTACCGAATCTTTGAAAAGGCAAATTAAATCTAAAATTGATGTTATTTTTCAAGATTTTACAAATAGGTTAGATCCAGCAGTTGAGAAATTGAATGATATTATATCCCAACTTAAAAATACTCCGGTTCCATTGTTCCTTTTGAAAGAACAGGATAGCTCAAGTAAATGTCTTTCAGATTTCATATCTATGGATTCGATAAATTTACTTTCGGAAAATATCAATATATATAAATCAAATTGTAAGAAATTACGTCATGTTTTATTAACTAGTTTCCAACAAGATATACTTGAACCAAATATGAAAATGAATAAGCTGTATATTCAAATCAAGAAGAGATACCAATCATTACTCCCTTTAAAAGTTGAAATAAATCAAACCAAACAGCAGCAAAACCAACAACACAGTGAATCAACTATAGGGACAATTCTTCGTGAGAATTCTTCTTTGGAGAATGAATTGGTTTCACTTTTGCAAATGTTGACTAATCATTATGATCAATGTATGAAAGCAGTAGAATTGGGAAGCACCACGGGGATAAATTTGCAAGTACTTCAATTGGATGTTGAAGAATTACCTGAAGTTTCTAAAGATTTGAATTCAGTATATGAAATCATATTGAAAAATGAAGAAAGATCAAATAAATATTTAGCTACTAATCGTGAAAATATTCAATCGTTAATTAAATTACTTCAACAAGATTTACAAATATACCGACATTTTAAAACAACATCATTTCCAAAATTCTTAATATTATTCCAAGAATGTCAAGCAAAGCTTCAAATTAGTTCAATTGACCATACATCTGAAAACTGCATAGATTTATATGTTCAAGTGGTTGAAGAATTATCATTCCATTATAGTCAATTCTTAACCATTTTCAAAACAAAATATTTGGCAGAATTATATCATCAACAATATACATACCCTCGGAAATTTCTTAAACGATTAACCGATTTATTAAATGAAGATTTATATAGAATTCAATTGGAAGAAACTGAACGAAGAAGAAATTGGACTGGTAAATATGGTGATTTTATCCCTAAGGAATTTAATTTACCTGGTGAACTGGAATTACCAATTATAGTACAAATTATAACTGAGGGGTTAGAAAATATTCAAAAAAATGGTGTAGAAGCTGAATTTAATGAAGGGAAGGAAAAAGAATTATTGGATTTAATTAAAAGGACAAAACAACAACCAAATGTGTAAATAGTTTTTGCAACATTTAAGTTTATAGAAAAACAAAAAATCAGTGCGTAGTAAACAACTTGTTGTAAGACACTTGTAGAAGAAACAAAGAAAAAGCTCACCCTTAATGAAGGGACCCCTAATATTTCAGAAAAAACAAGCAAATGAGGAAAGTGAGGGGATGTCAATGTCAACTTTGGGTGGTGGTAAAGGGGGCAGTATGATGTCAGCTGTTCATGATGAGTATTCTGACTTGGAAGAAGAGGATGAGAGTGACAATTCTGAACCTGCCATCACCACAACGATGAACGACGTTACAGTTCCTGGAGATCATAAAAGATATGGTATTGGTGCCCAATTATTATTTAAAATGGGATATCAACAAGGGAAAGGATTAGGTGCTAATCAAGAAGGAATAGTTAACCCAATTGAAACTAAATTAAGACCAAAAGGATTAGGAGTTGGAGGAATACGAGAAAAAGTTAAACTAGATAAAGTATCAGATTACGAGTCCGAAGTTGAATTCCAAGATGAGACTAGTATACGAACAAAGAAATTAGCATCTAATATGTTTCAACTTATTCAAGGATTTAACAGTTTAAAAATTGATATTCCTATACGATATAAACAAATATCAGATAACTTATCTCAAGGAATAATAATAGACTTGGAACGAACGGAAAATGAATATTCGGAATTATATTCACTATACATCGAATTAAAGCAAGTTATAGAACAGGAAAATTATCTTAAATATTACTTATCTGAACTAGAAGCAAAATCATTAGAAATCGATCAACAAATTACCCTGACTAAAGCTATTAAACAAGTAATTTCCAATATAAACCAAGTATCTTCAGTGGATATTGAAACAGCATTAAAGGCTTTAGTATCCCCTGATTGTATCATCAATCCTAACTCACCGTTATTATTCTTATCATTGACGGATTTAGTTATTAGTACTCTACCATCCGAGCCACTGGAAGGATTAACTCAAATTTCTAATTTATTCAGACAACTTAATTCTAATGAGAATACAACCAGGGCATATGATCAATTATTATTTGAAAAAATCTTAGAAAAACTCAACACATATCTTTGGGAAGAACTGAATGAGGAGGAGGATGAACGAGTTGATGAAGTAATTAATGAATTAGACAATATACGTAATTCCCAAATTTTTATAAATCCAAACTATTGGATAAATGAGAAATTCCCTCAAGAAATAATAATACCGGGATTCTTGCAATTACTCGACCAGTGGAATCCATTTTCAGGGCAAATTACAAGAACTCCTCATGGTCTTATTCAATTCATTTCATTTTATTCATTTCTGGAAATTGGACCTTTTAAAAAAATTATGATTGAAATATATGAAATATATAAATTCAATATTGATTTTGAAAATACACATTCAATATGGTTTAACAAATCAACTAATTCACAAGATTTGCAACAATTTAAAAATTGGATGAATTTATTTTCAATATATTTACCATTGGAATCGGAAAATTTATATGATTTATTTCTAAAATCAACCTTCAAATACCTTGAAACAATTGATTTTAGCAACCTCCAAAGTTCAAAATTTAAGCTTGAATACTATCATAATATCAGTATTGTACTTACACAATCAGATAATGATAAAGTAATCCAATTCAAAATCCTTAATCCATGGTTACAAACACTAATTAATCTAGATAAGTCGAACCCTAGCGATGTTCCTTCGTGGTATTCATTCTGGTATCAATATTTCACAATTACACCCACTACCATAATTAAATGGTACTTAAATAAAGCATTACATTTAATCCAATCAGATTTCCAAGATATTGATCTACCAAATTGTAACGGTCCTACAACTGATGAACTCTTCCATCACAGAGTAAACACCGAGGCTATTCCATTATTTGATTTGAAAACATCATTCAAAGATGTAATTTCCGATTATTGTTTAAATAATGATATTTTAATTGAAACAGTATGGAGTGAGAAACATCCGACTACAGGAAGACAATTATATACTCTTAGTAAGCCAGACCGGGAAAAAGCTTGGACATACATTCAGGATGACGTTCTTTGGATTAGTAAAGACGAGATCGAATATGAACCTATTTCATTAGATCAAATTAAAGATTATTTGTAGCCTTAGCAATTGTTCACTTGAAATATACCCACTTTTGGTAGCACCCTAAATTTGAGAGCAATATTTTATTTTTCCCTTGGAAATCTTGACAATTTTAAACCCCGGTGATTACTCTTCAAGTAGTTACATCATGATTAGAATTGCTCAAACATCTAGAGCGCTATTGAAAAGCAATAGAATCAATCGTCTTGTCGGTCCAAGAAACTATAGTTCAGAATCACAAATAAAACATACATTAAATAATACCAAACAATACATTAAAAAGGTAAAAACTGATGATTCTAAAGAATCAGAACAAGTTTTGAAAATTTTAAGAAAAGTGGGGGTATTAACTGGTGGTTTTATTTTAGCTACTTATATATACAATGCTACTGTTCAATTTCTTAATAGTGGAGATGAAGCAGATATCCCTTTATCCCAAGATGTTAGACAGTAGATATATACAAAACCCTCGGGTTTAGAATTGTAAATAGGAATAAATATATGATTTTCACGATTAATTTAGTTAACTGTAGTTAGTATATTCATTGAACAAAATTCCAAACTCTAGCAAACACCAAACTAGTAAACCTTCTAGAAATATCTCCGAGTGTCCTGCATATTATCGAATATTAATTACTCAGCGAGACAATTTTCTCAAGGTGCCGATCTTCGCTATTGGGAAAAAAGTTTGAATTTTTCACAGCAATATCCATCATTACCAACCAAGTTAAACTTTGATATAGAAAATGTATAGATATATTGCCAAGTCTTCTCCTGCTATAATCCGTCAATCAAGTAAAAGGGTTGCTCGTTCAAGCATTAGACAATATAGCACTCCTAAACCAACCAACTCCCAAGGTATCTCGGCTGAATTGACCTTTGGTGGGATAGCAATTGTTGCTGGACTTGGATATGCCTGGTGGAGTTCAACCAATGGTTCAAAAACTGAATCTACATTCTCAAAGATCAAAACTACTTTCGAGCCAGAAAAATTTGAATCCAAATTATCAGTGCATAGTAAGAAAAACGATGAAAATAAACAAGAAGCTAAAGAAGAGGTGAAGGAAGAAGTTAAAGAAGCTCAAGAAGAACTGAAGGATGTTGCTGAAATTGAATCTGCTGAATCTGAAGTCGAAGCTCCTAAAACTACGCCTGAACCAACTCCTGAACTTTCGGAATCTGTTGAAGCTGAAATTGAAACTCCAGAAGCAACTCCAGAAGTTGAATCCCCAGCTGAAATCTCCGTTCCGGAAACCACTCCAGAAGTTGTTGAAACTCCAGCTGAAACTCCAGCTGAAACTCCAGTAGAAACTTCTGAAACTTCTATCTCTGGAGCTTCTACCGAAGAACAATCAGAACAACCAGAAGGCGAACACCAAGAAGGTGAAGCAGCATACAACCCGGAAACTGGTGAAATCAATTGGGACTGTCCATGTTTAGGAGGCATGGCCCATGGACCATGTGGAGAAGAATTCAAGGATGCATTTTCATGTTTTGTATTTTCCGAAACTGAACCAAAGGGAATTGATTGTATTAAAAAATTCGAAAATATGAGATCTTGTTTTAAAAGATTCCCTGAACATTATAAAGATGAATTATATGAAGAAGACTCTCAAGAAAGAAACGTCGAAGCGGTTGAATCTAACGTCCTCGAGACTGTTGAACCTGCTGTTGAAGAAATTGCAGCTGCTACTCAAGCCTCTAAATAAGGACTATCATGTATATAAAAAATTGGACATATCTCTATATATATTCCAATAAAAAATGACTTTATATAAATATATCAGTCTATTAAAAGAAATGCTTAAACATATCTATTTTTAACATGCACAACGAGACAGTCGTGATGAAAAACTTGTATCTCGTAATTCTATATTATCAAAATCTTGTAATCTTCTAGTTTGGTTGCCGTTACCAAGCAATCTCTCTACGCCAATTTTCGCCACTTGAATGAAAACTTGTTCAACCAAATCTAATCTTTTCGCAGTAATTTCCATTAGTGAAGAATCCCAATCATCTATGTAATCACCTACATTAGCACCCGTAGTATTTGAAGTGATTATATGTTTAATTTCTTCCAAATCAACACATCGTTGATTAACTTGATCCAGTTTATTCCCTACGATTACAATTCCAGGGAAATCAACATGACAATGTTGTTTAAATCTAGCAAACCAATCACGCATACTTAGAACAGACTCATAATTAGTGATATCATATATTAATACACATACATCAGCCCCTCGATAAAATGCTTGTGAGATTGAATTGAAACGTTCTTGTCCTGCAGTATCCCATATCTGCAAATTTACCTTATCTGGCTTGTTGCTAGGTTGCTGTGGCTTATTTATATTTTTGAGTAAATTGCCCAGTTGGTCAGTTAAATGAACTTCTTGTTGGGTAGTTTTAGGTGAAGGATCTGTATAGTTTGCCAGATGGTGGGGTTTTTCTTGTGGTAATACTACACTTGTGGTTAAATAATCACCTCCTATTGTTGCTTTATATGCATTAGTAAATATATGATGAACAAATTGTGACCTGAGACAAGTTTTACCAACTCCCAGATCACCTAATAGTATTACTTTTAAAGTTGGAGTTGGTGGGGGTGTATTGTCATGCGGAGGTGGTGGCGATGGGGGTATCAGTTGTTTCTGTCGTTTTTGTTTTGATGTACTAGTTATATCAGTCAGACTTCGATGTCGCGTTTGATTGTTAGTGTCGGACATGGGGGAAAATATATGTATTAATTTAGTATATGTAGGTGAGTATGGGATAACTGTTCATTATATGAAGGTGAGATGGGGGTATAGTATTTTTCTAACGGAAATAACGAGCCCTGGAGTTTCAGAGTCGTGAAATTAATTTAGACTTAAATGTCAACTGTCGTGACAAGGAAGTTTATATTGTGTAATTTTAAAGTAAACAAAATTTAAATTTCGTTTAACTTTTGCTTTTTTTTTGATTGTTGCCTCGTGAAATTTGATCTGTGTCTGATTTTCTTCTGATCCTGTTTTTTTTTGTCTGTTGGTCAAACTTGTGCGCGAGTGTGTGTGATATCGCTGGAGGCAACCAAAATATACCAACACTTAAACATATACTCATAGTTGCTATTCTATACTACTAAAGCACACTACATAAATAACCAAACATGAAGATTTATTATATAGGAATTTTAAGAACTGGTGAGAAAACCCTTGAATTAACCTCCGCCAGAGATTTAAGTCAATTTTCATTCTTTGAAAGATCCCTGGTATCACAATTCATGACTTTCTTTTCTGAAACCGTAGCTAAAAGAACCACCCCTGGCCAAAGACAAAGTGTTGAAGAAGGTAACTATATCGGTCATACTTATGCTAGGTCTGAAGGATTAGCTTGTGTTATTATTACTGATAAGGAATACCCTGTAAGACCAGTATATACATTAATTAATAAAATTTTAGAAGAATATTTATCCTTACATCAATCCCTGGAATTTGTTAATATAGAAGCTACCAATCAAAGTTTAAACTATGATCAATTGGAAGTATATATTAAGAAATATCAAGATCCATCTCAAGCAGATTCGATTATGAAAGTTCAACAAGAATTGGATGAAACTAAAGTGGTGTTACACAAGACTATTGAAGGGGTCTTACAAAGAGGGGAGAAATTAGACGCATTGGTTGATAAGTCAGAAGCATTGTCTTCTTCATCTAGAATGTTTTATAAACAAGCAAAGAAGACAAACTCATGTTGTGTTATTATGTGATCGGTATAGGGTTTTTGTTTTAGTCTTATTTTTAATACGCTTTGTCTCTTTTTAACTATATAAGCTGTTTATATTTTAAAGTTTATACAAATGTTAATACATTAATGCAGAAAGAATAAATGCTTAGAAACTTCTATATCAAATAGAATTCTCGTCTAAACTCGCCTTAACAACATCAAACGCCTTCATTAATTTCCTTCTAGCGCCCAAAGCCGCAACTCCTTTAGCTTCTAATTCATCATTATCTAATTCAATAAGTTCCTTCCAGGGGATATCTTTAAGACATTCGGTATACTTGTGTAAACGTAACAATTTCAACCAGGCAGGAATGCTATTTAACAACTCAATATTGGCGACTTCACTAGGCATAGAAGATGATGTGCCAGAGCTAGGTGTTCCTGGTAATGTTGATGTCAGGGTATTGCTATTGGAACTTCCCAATGTTCCAGATGGTGGTGATTGTGGACCTTTCTTTTTACTTGAACTTGATTTGGAGGTAGTTCGATGAAGATTGGCAGGAACAGATGAAGAATTCAAGGCTCTATTAGTGGGATCTTCATATATAACAGGATGAGTTCTAGATAGTCCCAGTGTTGCATGTCTTGTCTGTTGTGGTTGTGGTTGTTGCTGCTGTTGCTTTTGTTGCTGATGTTGTTGTTGCTGTTGTTGTTGTTGTTGCATAGCTAAATTCCAAGTAGCACCAGTGGCGTTTCCATGGTGGCCTTGTTTTCGATTTGAATCTAATGCCACACGAGAGTTAATCGTGGCCAACGCCCCTAATTTCAATGCCTGATGTGATGACATGTCCAATGAATCATCCTGATGATGACTTCCTTGATGGTAAAGACGCAAAGGAGCATTTGAATTCACGGCTGCCAATTGTAAAAAGTTTGTCTTTTCATATAAATGAGAAGTTGGACTTCTTGATCTTTCAAATTGTTGTTGGGAGTTACCATATCTCATACCAGATGCAGAAGGGTCTGCTGATTTAGGTCTTACGACACGGTCCATCATGTTCAAATATTGCCCACTTGCTCTAAATGTAGGTTTGGGATGTTGTAACCCTTGTTGCTGTTGTGGTTGTTGAAGTTTGCTGTCTTGAAGATTAAGTTGATCAATATCGTTATACAATTCCTGGGAATAGGAATTATTGAGTGGCGACATCAAGCCAAATTGTTGCTGCTGTTGTGACTGTGGTTGACTGGTATTATTTGAAGGCTGAGTTTGTTGCTGTTGTGGGAGTGGCGGTAATTTAGGCGCTTGCAAATGATTATCTAACCTTGATTTAAATGTCAACAAAATATCAAGGGGCAAACTATTACATAAATAATCGATCATCGTGATATTATCTTGAGGATTCAAGTTTTCAATCCAGTTGCTAAATACTAATAAATCCAGATAAAAGTTTGCTTGACCAACTTGAATTTGTTGTTGTTGCTGCTGTTGTTGTTGTATTGGTTGACCATATGATTGAAACAGGTTTAATTGATCATTGCGATTAAACATTGTTGTGAAATCATTGACTGATTGGGGACGATCAGGGATTGATGCTAATGGAGGAGGAGCCAAGAATGCAGCACTATTATTAACATTGGTATTTGCTGGTGTAGGATTGTTATTTGTACTATTCACAGTTGAAAACAGGGATGCTCCATTTGGCTTCAATAATGATGCAAGGCTAGCTGAAGTGATATGAGGGATGGGTGATAACGCAGAATCTCGAAGAAGAGAGGATGAGTTTGATGAAGTAATTCCTAAAAGGTCGGCACCAAGGACACTTGCCCCTGCTCCGCCGTATTTAATTGATGGTGACAATAATCCTGGGTTACTAGAAGAATTATTATTATGATTCTCATTCAAGGAATTACCTGGTAAATGTTGGGGTTGGGGGACTTCAAGTGGTGGTTTTGAATGAATGTTTGATTGGGAGCCAGAAAGGTTGTTTCGTAAATCCAAATCCAAATCGGCAGTTAGAGTTTCAAACTCATGTTGTAAGTTATATCCCACACTTTGTTGTCTTTCAGAATGACCGTGCGGCAACGGGGCTGCAGAAGATGGAGCAAATGGTGGTAAGTTCATATTATGTTGTTGTGGTGGTTGTTGTTGCTGTGACTGAAGTTGAAAATGAAGTTGCTGTGGATCTAATGGTGGTGGAGACAATATGATTGGTGTTTCTGAATGCAAGTTAGGAGACTTGTTCGAGTTTTGCTGATCCATATTTTTTTGAGAAGAGATAACTTATAGTTCTGTTCAAAAGATCCAAACTTAAAATAGACCTCAGCTCAAACTAATAGGGTAAGATGGGGAAAGTGGGAAAAACTAAAAGGTGTCTGACTTTAGTTTAAGAGTGAAGGAGTGTGTCTTCTGGCTAAATTTGTTAATATGAATTTTAGTTTTACGTATTTTTCCACAGCGTGGGAAAATCCGGACAGAGACAAAGTTAGAAATGGTCCAGCAATAATACACAGTGTTAAAAGATGACGGGTTCGTGCGCAGTTCAAAAGTGCCTTACAGGGACCAAAAAATTGGACAATGAACAGGGAAAAAAGAAATCTGTTCCCATAGGGCCAAAAAAAAGAAAACCGTTGGGCAATTTCTCCGTGTTTTTCTGTGTGCCAAAAACATATTTGAGATGAGCGGAATTTAATTTTGTTTTGTACTTGGTAGCAATAACCGAGGAAAAACTTTGACACTATTATTGCAGCGTGGTTAGTTAATAGCAGTTTTCTACGTGGTATATAAAATTATTTTGATTTTGTCTCTACAGTCGTTTCCTTGAGAGAGTTCCCTCCCACAATCTACACTTAGCTCTCGTTTTATAATACATTACTCTAAACTCTATAAAATGCTTACATATCTATATATAACAACAGTCACTACCCAATATCATACAAAGACCCGTTCTTAACCAATTTGTTTATCTCTAACCATCCAAAATGCCTTATTCTCCTGAATTATATCACAAGCATATTTCATTTCCGGTAATAATTCTGCTACACTATTAAATAAATTTTCAGCAAATGTATTGATGAAAAAAATTTGTCCCTTATGTAAATTTGGATTTACATCTAAAATATCTTGCAAATCTTCAGGAATTGAATCATAACTAATATCTTGATTAACATCAATTTCTTTCCCCTCATTTAATTTAGCATCCAATATCGCAACTTCTTCAAATTCTCGGGCTAAAACCATAGCCCATTGTGCCGAAACTCTCAATGGTCTACTAACATTTGAAATATCAGCACATTTAATTAATAAAGATGAAATCAACTTAACTTTATTATTATAATTGATTAATTCGTCGTGAGATTTCAAATTCCTTAATTTATTAATATATTCAAAATGCTCACCCATATCTGTCGCCAATATTGATGAAATTATCAATTCTCGTACAGTTAACCCAGAATTGGGATCGGTTTTGGCACTTAATAAACTATTCCAATTAACTGCCAAAATCTTATTTATAAAAACTGAAGAATGATATGATTCTAATACCGATCTATCGTTGAATATTAACGATGTTGGAGCACTATTTTTGATCATGAATGCATTTGTAACACCCGGATGACCTACATCATGACCCAATGCTGCCGTTAACAATCCTAATGTTTGTAACGGATTTAAATGATTTGCTTTACTAGATATAATTTGTAAATGACGTTCAGTCTTGCACAACTCAATCTCGTCACTACTTTGATTTTCATTCTCTTGATCAAGATTCAATTGTATAAATTCAGGTAAACAATCTAATCTTATTAAGAAATGAAAACATGCTTGAACTACATCAACTGCGTGTCTGAAATTATGAAATGGGTTACCATTCTTATATGTGTCTCTTACCATAAATATAAGACCCAATAATTCATTTCTATCAGGAATATGTAAATTGCTATTATCAACTGATGGCTCTACTTGTTGTAATGCATAATTGAGCATTAAATATGCACAATACACTAAATCATCGTTAGATAATTCATGTGCGGGGAATTGCCAATTTCCAACATCAAAACATAATTTCGCAAGATGATTGGTACTTGATTGAGACAATAAACTGAGGAAATCAACTTCCTCAAGAATTAAATCTTTGAAAAATGTTAAAGTTTCTATAGTTGCTTCACCTTTGGTGGAATTATTATTTAAAATATAGGTCATGGTAGGTATAATTCCTGAAACTTTTGGAGGATGGAATTCAATGCTGTCGTCGGTGGTGTTATTATGAATATGTGATTTATTGTTCATTTTGATGTTGTTGTTAAGCTTGTCATGAGAAGTGGAGCCGTGTTCAATATGATTATGACTACTATTATATTTATCATTAATGGGATGTTTCCCTGTTCCTGTCCAGGTTTCTACACGGGAGATCCGATTAGTCATTAGTTGAGCAACTTCTTCTATAGGTTCTTCCACATGTTTGGCAGATATCGTTTCATTACAAATTAGTAAATTCAAATGACCAAAATAATATCTCAATAATAATAACTTATCTTCAAAACAAAGAGCATCTAACTTGGATGATGGCACTGGTTTTTTTGAATCACCATGCGGTATTATCACAACTATTGGATGATTTGCATCTGTTTCACCACTTGATTTTTGAAACAAATAACAAAGTAGATCTTTAAACTGAGGGAAAAATTTCCTTTTAGTGGTATTTGGTATCCTTGGAGGATGTGCTGTAAGTGATAAAACTTCAACCATCTTTCAAGACTATTGAAGGAATATTGTTACTGTGAGCTCCTTAAATTAAAAAGGTAAAAACAATAAGACCAGTGTTGATCTGGATAGGGTCTATTTGTTGATAAATATGACAAATCGCAAGGGATGAATGCACTTGATGTTTATAATCCGGGCTGATAAATTAAAGCAAAAAAAAAAAGAAACAAAGTAGAACAAAAATATTGAGATGCCTGTTTCTTTTTTATCTGTGAATTATTGTTTCAACTTACTATGATTCTTTTTTTTTTAGATGATACTCACCAGTTTCTCCTCCTTTCGTGAATAAAATCTTAAATCAAATAAAATAAAAATTCTTTTAGTGAATATAATTATTTTCTAGGTTATTCCTACCACTTGAATGATCTTTATTTTCACGCAAATATAATTAAACTTCACTTATTAGGTGGGGTTCGTTATCCAACGTTTTTAGCTTTTCTTTTTCTGCTGATTAAGGTTTTGATTATAAGCAAGTATCCTTAAATCTAACAAGACAACTCTTGAAATGAGTGTTAGTCTTATGTAATTAGAAAATAATGTCCAAATATCCAGAATCTTGCTTCTCGATTCTAGTTCATGCAAATTCTTAAATATGACACAACCAATTATTGAATTGCTTAGCGAGTATTTCTTGGCAATAATATATTACTTCAAGCAATGTCAAAAAATTCTCCTAACCACGTTGAAAAAAAAGAACCGCTAACTGGATTATGAAAAACTTGCAGCAAATAATAAAACTTACAGCACTATAGTTTCCTAAACTTTCAGGCAAAGCTGATTTATGTCCAAAATAGAATTTGTGCTGCCTGAAAATTATAGAAACTACAAATTCTTGATATATTCGTAATTCTTAACGTTTAACTATGTAATACTGCTATGGGACCTTTTAAATATGTAGTTCTATAAGAACTGATTACTTGAAGGATCGGAGTGGCAAAAAACTGTGGATTTGATTGTTTTATCCGCGTGGTTGTTTGTAACCCCTCCAAATGTTTTTTTGCTGTGTAGTAAAGCAGGTGAGACAAGCTTTTCTATGATGATAAACTTTTGATATGTAAATAAGCTCTTGGAACTTTGCTCTTCAAAAAATTCCTCTCTAATAAACTAAATAAAGCTGTGTTTAAAGAACGATTAGAAAATATGTGGTTATAACAAAAATCAACAAAATAGGCGTTGATGAAGTAGATATAAGAATTTGGTTGTAAATCAAAAAAAAAACACTCCAAACCCGAAGTCAAATATTTTCCCGCCGTGAATTTTTTTTGTACGAAGACCGTTGAAGAAGATCTAGTCCCCGTATTTTTTTGTTCTGAATCGTTTTTTGGCGGCGCGCGTTCGCAATGTGGTACCACTTCGGCCCTGAATTAGTAGTTTGCGACGGAAGTATATTTCCGCCGTGAATCAGACGACAAGATCCGATATACATTTATAATCCACCTTCAAGGAAGAGTCACCGAGTATTTCTAGGTGAACAACGTGGAGGGGGATCTCTAAGGATCGTGTAAACCCTCCTAAATTATTACGTTGCTTGATAAGCAAGGACTTCTGGTTAGTACTGGTGTTTGCAGCTAACGGCATTAATTAACGCCAGAGTGCCACCAAAAAATTTTATTGGAAAAATGCGTGAAAATTTCAAATAGAGATCAGATATTTAGTCATAAAAAAAGCCGCTCAATTTTAAAACAATGGCATTTTAGATCAATAAGGCTCCTTAAAGTTTGCCAAAATGACACTGCCCACCCCCCACTTCTACATTGCTATTGTAGACCGTTATAACTCCGTGTCGCCGTTATTCAAAGAAAAAAGTGTGCAATTTCACGTGCAGTTAACATTTTCTTTACTCTCATTTGCCAAGTATACGTTTAAAGAGAAAATGTACTCTCCTGTCTGTAGCCAGATTACTTATCTAGAATCTCTGCCACTCCTTACAATTGTACACTAAATTTGTTTTCATCGTATCTATTCTATTTCTATAAAACCTATTATAATGCCGATACAACCGACCACCCCTCTCCACGAAATTAATACGCCGAATATTCTATAACATTGTTAATCCTTATCTTCTCTCTTGTTTTTTGCGAGGGGCTTTTTTTAACTTGCATTTCGTGCCATATATCACTAAGGAACATAATATTTAAATCAAATGTGGTACTTTTTAATATTTTTTTTTACTTTTGACTCGTGACAACACGTTTTATTTGACTCGATTTGTGTTTGCTGCAAAAAGGTAGACTCTAACGGTAATAGCCATAGTAAAAAGCAAGAAATACAACCACAGCAATAGAAACGAAAATTTGAAGTTGTTTAACCCTTCTAGATTTTCTAATTCTTGAATATTCCCGCATACGCATGTTAATATTTTCCAATAATTCCAATTTTTCAATCATATCTTGAGACATGGCCATATTTTCTTCCGTGATTCTTTCCTTGAATGAATTCGACCGGTTTTCCAACTCTTTCAATTGTTCAGAAACTTTATTTAACTTGTTGATATTAGTGTTTATTTCTTCTCGATATTTTGACCGAATCAATTCTCGATTGTCACTTAATTGGGTAGTTAATTCTTGTGTTTGTAGTTTCAAATCGGCAAGATATTGTTCGAGAGATTCTAATTCATCAAGAGATTTATTCTTGGTAGGTTGATTTCGTAATAACACATTCTTTGATTTAATCACTACTTTATCTGCCATACTACTCATAATTCTTTCTAATTGTTCATAGGGCTTCTTGGCATCATGGGGATATTCATCTAATATAGTGTCTATATTCAAAACAAAATTTATTAATTCATCATCCTCAAGAAATAACTCTCTATCAAATTCAAATTTAAATCCTCCTTGATTTAATATATCATGGAATATTTCATCGGTTAATTTTGTTTCTGGTTTTAAAGGTGTTTCGGAAGTAATATACATTGAATCAAAATCATTCATCCATTTCCGTTTCCCAGGTGTTAATTCAATATTAGATCTGAAAAAATTGGTTAAATCAACACTACTATTAGCTTTATGAGTACCCTTGATATTTGGTCTATAAAACTGATCAACCAATCTATTTTTATCAGTGGAACTAGAGAACTTCTGGGTAGTACCGTTTACTTTCATATTAGAATTAGTGGATCTCATACTACTACTAGTTCCAAGGTTTGTATTTATACTCATATTAGTATTAGAAGATGTAGTCATCATTAAATTGGGAGTAATTTTTGGACTGTCTAGCAATTCACTCTTGGTGCCAGGAGTCATTGAATGTCGTCGATCACTTCGCAAGAATACGTTAAGATTTGTACCAGAAGCGTTACTCAAGATCTCTTTCTTTTTCTGTAGTAATGGATCCCCCACCTTCCACGGTTGTTTTTTGGGATACATTGGTGTGGGAGAATTTGAATCAAAAATCCCAGAAGGAGGTGTGATTGCACCTAGTTTATCCCGATGTTGATGTTGAGGATCTAGTTGTAGCCCATTCAGCTGTTGTACACGGCGTTCTGGCATGTGGTGGTATGAGCTGTCGTCGTAAAGTTCGGTTGCGTATTGAAGTTTAGACGGTATAGGAGTGAATGAAGAAGGTGATGTAAGTATGTTTGATTCTGACTGGTTCTTAAATAATAAATTTGGACGTTCACTATATAGTTCGGAATCTAGGTCCTCCTGTTCAGATGATCTGGTCTTGGGAGTTGTTATTGTATCGGTAGTTGTCGGTTGTAAACTCGATGATTCTGTGTTCGGTTGTTGCGGTGGTGATGTATATCCCTGTTGTGAAGTCAACAGAGACTCTCGTGACGATTTATGGTTATTCATTCTGTTATGTTTTCATTTCCTGATTTTGTAACTTCCTTGGAAAAAGGGCCTGACCCAATTTTCTTGCGTTTATGACGTATTATGAAGCAGGTTCCTACCTTCCAGTATTATTATTTTTTTTTGTTTGTTTTTGGGGGCAGTGGGGGGTGGGAAGGTGTTGAACAAGGCTCGGACAAATAAAGTTTTTACATTCAACATAGAAATAGCTTACAAATACGACTAGTGGAGTAACTAGGTCGTTGTAGTAGTAGGTTTAGTTGAAGGTAGCTCTACTTTTACGTCTTACATCTTATATAGTCTTTAGTAAATAATGTAGCATAATTACCTAGCAGTTAAATCAAAGCACTATTTATCAAATAAAATTTTCATTAATATACAAATATATAATTTACCAATGGTCACTTAGCAGCAGATCCACGACCACCAGCACCTTGATTGATCAAATCCAAAGTTTCTGAACTTAATTCAATTTCAGGTAAACTCTTTTCTCCCTTTGAAGTAGGAGCAGGTAAAAATCCAATCTTGATCAAATAACTAATATAAACCCCGGTTTGATCTGGAGTTACACCTTTACCCTCGCTTGCATCTACACCTGTCCATTTAGTATCCAATTTTAAAGAAGTGGCAGCATTAGTATCATCCAATTCTGGTGCTTTAGTATCTTGGGGTAAATTATCCAAAACAAAATGCAACAAAGGGAATAACGCTGATTCATTAGCTTCTTCAACAACATATTTCTCTAATGCAGTTCTCCATACTGGATAATCAGCCAGGTTGACTTTATAACCATATGATTTCAAGCATCCTAAAAATTCATTGAAATGAATTCTTGGATGTCCTGTAACATGAGCAACTGCCAATTCGGATTCAACAGGTGGATTCAAGGCAGTCGCAGTAACTACTCTAGCTACATGATCAACCGGAACCATATTGACGTTATTGGTGATATCAGGGAATAATCCTAATTCAGCTGATCCTTTAAGCATTCTTAAAAGGAAATCATCGGTGTTGGAGGCACCAGTCTCGGTGAAACCAGTAACATACCCTGGTCTAGTGATACAACCTTTCAAACCACGTTCACCTGCACGTCTAATTATAAACTCGGCAGCCCATTTAGATTGTCCATACCCATTACCTAATCCCTTAGCAGAGCCTGCCAATTGGTCGGATTCAGAAAGACCTGATTTACCTTGAGCTAATAATTCATCAGATAAATTAACAAAATAATCAGTGTCTAAAGCGGATGTTGAAGATACAAATGAAAAATACTTGGGCTTCCCTTCACCGGCCATATTAAGAACATTGATAGTACCTATAACATTAGCATTACGTAATTGAGAATATGGATAAACCCAGTGAACAAAAGCACCATTATGGATAATTACATCAACAGTATTAACTAATTTATTCCAACCATTGGTTTCCAATCCAAATTGCTTTTTAGATAAATCTCCAAGAACAACTTCGATCTTGTTTGTCCATTCTTCATTCCAAATTCCATAAGTCTTACCAGTTTGACGTAATCTGTCTAATCCAGCTTCAACTGAAGATGCTCTAACATGAGCAAATACTTTAATATCTAATCCTTTACGGGCAGTTAATAAATCACGAACAATAAATGAACCTAAGAACCCAGTTGCACCAGTGACAAATACATTAATTATTTTGTTTGTGTCAGGGGCTTTCAAAGATGGATAACTTGACAAAAGTGCAGATTGAGATAATTCAACTGCATCTTTAGCATAGTTAATTACTGGGGTTTCCTCCTTAGTTTCTTGTTTTTCTAATTCATCTTCATCTAACAATTGTAAATCTTCATCTTGACCTTTAATTATGGTTTCAACTTCACGAGCAAATTGCTCAACAGTTGGATTCTTGAAAATAACTCCCAATGGGATTTCAACATTTAATTTCTTTCTTAAAGCAAAAATCATTCTTGTTCCTAAAATAGAATGACCTCCCAAATCAAAGAATGAATCTTGTTTAGAGATAGTGGCAGGTCTATTGGGTAATACTTCAAACCATAACTCTTTAATTTGTTGTTCCAACTCGGTAAGTTTTTCTTGTTCAATTTCTTCACCTTGCTGTTTCGAAATACTCAACTTTGAAACTGCTTCTAATTGAACAGTATCAGGGAATGGTAATTTAGGTTTATCTACTTTACCATTGGGGTTCAATGGTAATTTAATCATGGGGACAATTATAGTTGGAATAGCATATGATGCTAATTTCTTCTTTAAATAACCCCTAATGTCTTTAATTAATTCTCGGTAGGCAGCTAATCCACGAACAATTGGATCATTTGCTTCTTCGGCAGTTTCATCAACTTCAGATTTGAAATTATGTAATTCTGGTGAATCCTTAGGAACAATATATGAAATTAAAGTTGGTTCTTCATTCTTGTCCCTTTTAACCAAGGTAATATTCTCTCTAACTAATGGATGTTGAGATAAATGAGTATCAATTTCACCTAATTCAATTCTAAACCCTCTAATTTTAACTTGATCATCAGCTCTACCACAACATTCAACATTTCCATCAGGTAAATAACGACCTAAATCTCCTGATCTATACATTCTATCTCTTGGACCTAACCAACCATGTTCTCTCCAGGCTTCCTTGTTGCTATTGGCTTCATCTTCTTTAGTCCATTTGGTAGGATCAACATACCAATTAGTTATAAACTTCGCAGCATTCATATCAGGTAATCCTCGATATCCCTCTGCTAAACCAGCAGCTCTTACATAAATCTCCCCAATTTCACCCACACCACAAGTTTGAGAACGATCACTTCTATTGACAACTAACAATTGAACATTATACATCCCGGTACCGGCTGGAATCACATCTTTCAAATTTTTCAAATATAAAGAATCAGATTTTCTACTCTTAATTTCAAAATATGATACTGATCTTTGAGTTTCAGTTGTACCATACATGTTAACAATATAAACATTTTCAGCTAAACTTTGTAATCTTAAACAATCTCTCTTGGTCAAAATATCACCCACGAAAAATGCATGATGTAAACTTGGAATTGGGGTGGATGCTTGTGCACTTAATAATTGGCCCATAGCTGGGGTTAAATGTGTCACTGTTGCACCATATTTAGCCATCCATTCAGCTAATTTACCTGGGGTTCCAATATCATCCGCGGTAGGCACTAATAATTGTGCTCCCAAGAATAAAGGGGTAAACATATCTCTTTGTATTGGATCATGAGCAATTCCTGATAACATAGTAAATTTGTCATTTTCAGATAAATTGAATCTTTTGGCCATCCAGGGGAAATAATAAGCTAAAGAATAATGACGTCCCAAAACACCTTTAGGAATACCTTCTGAACCTGAAGTGAAAGATAAAGTTGGATTAGAATCAGGACCAACAATTACTCCGGTTCTTTGATTCCTAAACTTTTGATAATCACCAAGACAATCAGTTGTTGATCCTTCAATAACTCCACCAATTAAAGAACCATCGTCGTTGACTCTTAATTGAGGGATTGTAGTAATAACATCTAATTCATCTTTAATGTAATCAACAACTAATTTGTCTAATTGACCTGCTTTTTCCAATCCAATTAATGCTCTTGGTTTGGCAACTGAAAGATAAATGTTTTGTCTTGCAGGAGGATAAGCTGGATCAATAACTGAGAAAGTTGCACCTGCTTTCAATACCCCCATAACAGCAATCATTAAATCAACACCACGATATGCGTAAATCATTGCCACATCACCTTTCTTGATACCAGTTTCTTTCAAATAATTACCGACAATATTAGAAGCTTGATTAATTTGTTGATAAGTGAAGGTACGTGTCTTTGAAGTTGGATCTAAAAAGGATTCAGTTTCTACTACACATGGTCTTTCGGGGTGAGCTTCTGCATTGGCCATAAAGATATCTTGAATAGCACCTCTATATCCTGACCAGTCCAAATCCAAAGTAGGATCAGGTAATTGAGCTCTTTGTGAGTCTGTTATCAAATTAACTTTAGTAATTGGAATATCCCTATTATCAGAAACTGAGTTAACGTACTTGTTAAACTGTTCACCCAATATCATAATTCTATCGTGAGAATATAACAAGGCATTATAAAAAATAGTAAATTTCTTACCATCGGTATATATAGCCAAATCACGTACAGAACCTTCAACAGTAGTATTCAAATGTTGATTTTCGTTAGCATGTTGATAAGACAATCTAAATAAAGCAGGGTTTGTATCTAATTTATTAGCATCCTTGATCCTTTGAGACACTTCAGATAACGATTTGTAATTAACGTGACTATGACTAGTTTTATATTCACTAGTTATTTTGGTAACAAGATCACTAAATGTAATTTCTGGAGTTAAATTCAATCTAATTATAAATTCAGTAGGGTCGTTTACAGAATCTGTAGCAAGTACAATATCTTCATCACCAGTTAATCTGTAAACCAAAGCAGCAAATACGGACAACCCGAAAATAAAGTCATTATTAGCATTGGATGGAATTTCAAATGTATAAGTACCTTCAACTGATTTATTGTTTGCTGGTTTTAAGAAATCGTGGGGTAATACCGACAAAGTAGGATTAACTAAATAATTCAACCAATAGTCAGACATCTTCGTATAGTTCTTGTAAAGTTCAATTGGTTAGAAAAAGAAAATACTTCAAGCTAATGTGAAAATGAGGTGAAATTTTTCAAATATTTTATTCCCCCATTTTTTCTGCCCAGCTCAAAATGACTAACTGTTCTACTTTTGATAAGCGCGCAATAGCTAAATTTTATTTGCCGTAGTAATTTTTCTATGACTCAATTTTTTTCACTTCAATATTTACAGTTTTGTCGCAAATTACTATTTTTTGTGTCGCGACAAAATCAGTCAAAAGGTTGCAGCTTTTGACTTGGTCTGTTTTCTTTTATTTTTCGCAGTCAAAATGTTAAAATAAGAAGCTAAAACTATACAAACTAATTCATAAACAAAAACTGTAAATCATCTGGTGTCAACCTACTTATTGCTGCATCATCTTGGTTTATAGTAGCATGAATCATATTTGCTTTCTTATCTTGTAATTCAATAATTTTCAGTTCAATACTATCTTCAATACAAAATCTTGTAATTCTAATTGGTCTTCGTTGTCCAATACGATGCACTCTATCCATTGATTGCCATTCCACACTAGGATTCCACCATGGATCCATAAGGAAAACTTGTGATGCTTCACAAAGATTAAGAGCAACCCCACCGGCTTTTAATGAAACTAAAAATACTTCAACCGAAGTATTCTCCATGAAATGTTTAATTGTATTGTCACGTTGTTGTGGTGACATTGACCCTTGCAATTTTACAGTTTGAAAACCAGCTCGCTTCAATCTCCATTCAATGAGATCTAACATAGATGTGAATTGTGAGAAAACAATTGATTTAATCGTATGACGATCTGATCTAAGCTTATATAATTCTTCCACCAATGCCTCAATTTTAGTAGAAGATCTCCATTCACCACCATGTGAACCCATTTTAATTCTGTTAACAATAGATGCCTTGGAAAATAATTCTTCATCAACTTCAATGGATGGTTGTTCAAGATCTATAGAAAGTCCAATATGACAAACTGGACATTCTAAAGCACTTTCCTCGCCCATAAATGATTCGGTATATTCTTGGATACACATTCGACAAAATCTGTGATGACATTTGGATTCGATAGGTTCTTCAGCTTCATCGTCGCATAGTTGACACATAATTACCCCTTCTACATCTTGAGAAATGGCATTGCTGCCTGCTTTCTTTAATACTAAATCGGGATGATCAGCTAATTGTCTCATTCGAGTAATTAATGTAAAAATATTAGCGTAATTATTTAAGACAACGCCCTCAGCAACGTAATGATTGAATTTCCTTTTGGAATCACTATAAAGTGAAGTATACAAGTCTTTTTCCTCTTCGTTAAATTTATCATATCTTATTTCCACTATCCGTGGAGGCAATCCTAAATCATCTGCCCTTTCCAATTTTGTTCTTCTCAACATGATATTACCAAGTAATAAACGAAGGTTCATAAAACTTGTCAACCCATCCCCTTCTATACCATGTTTTTGAATATTTTTCAACAAGAAATGATTAAAGAAATTTGTATGGACCATAGGAGCATGACCACAATGATCGCAGTGTCTCCAATCTGAAAAACTCCATTCAGAACTTTTACAATCACATTTGGTACAGAAATATTGGAAAAATGGTTCAATTTTCATATATCGAATTAATGAATACATTTCACCAATTCTATTCTGCAAGGGTGTCCCAGTTAAACACCATCGTTTCTTAGTATTTAAGTTATTGGCGGCTTTGGATGTGTTTGATGTTCTATCTTTGATATTATGTGCTTCATCAAGAATAACTCTATAAAATTCCATTGTATGTAATGGAGATTTCTCCTTGACTAATCCATTTTTCCGTTTAAACCCATAAGTCTGTTTACGATAAACTGATTCTAAAACAGAATATGAAGTAAGAATAACATCATATTGACTTAATTCGTCAACACTGCTTGTTCTATTAGCACCATGAAACAATAATACTTTTAACAGACCAGGATCTGTATGTTTTTCAATTTCATTTTTCCATTGCATTAATGCTACAGTAGGTCCAACAACTAAATTTGGCCTTTTGGTTCTATCTTGCATGAAAAGGGCAATGGTCTGTATAGTTTTACCCATCCCCATTTCATCGGCAAGTATGCCTCCTTGAAATTCCCCATCCTCTTGTTTAATAAGCCAGTTCAATCCTTCTAATTGAAAGGGTAGAAGACGGATGGTCATACCTTTAGGATGTTCGGCTCTTGCGGTTTCTACCTTATCACAAGTTTCCAAATATGGAAACACGTCTTTTAAATAAGGATGCATATCGTATAATTTATTAGTGATCCTCGTGAAATAAGGCACTTTCACTTTGGCTGGTTTCTTCTTTCTCTTTGAAGTCGTTGCCTTGGACTTCTTTCGTGCAGGAGCTTTTCTATTCGCAAGTGGTATATCTTCTTCACTATCGCCTTCAGAAAGTACAATCGATAAATTTGCAGATGACCCGTCCCTATTTGTACCATTGCTACTGCCCACGATCATTAAGTCATCGTCTGTTGAAGAATTTACATCCTGCTCATTAACTAGTGTGAACTCTTCATAATCTGATTCTGATTCTGGACTCTTCTTTCGTTTATTATTACGCGTTGCTCTAGTAGTGGAAGCAGCAGCACGCGTTCTTCGTTTTCTTTGAGGTGCTTTTACGTTGGCAAACATATCAGAGTCATACTCTTCCTCACTTTCTTCTTTATATGACGTGTTTTGACTCCTTGTTCTTCTCATATTTCTGCGGGAAAATTTGGGATCATCGACTAAGAATCCACCTGCTTCTGAATCGGAGTTAGACTCCGATGCTGAGGGAGGTCCTGATGGCGTGCTCAGTCTTGTGCTTCTTATTGGTACCATAACTAAGTATTATTCATAGATATATGCAGCCTAAGGTAATGTAGTTCCGTGTAGCAATGAAGATATAGTATTGCAAAAAAGCCATTTTGTGAAAAAAAATAGTTGATTAGTAAAAACGATTTATTCGTCACGTGAAGAGATTTCTGCAGATCATTAACTTGCCCATTTGGGTCTTGATTTCCGGGTAACCTATGCAGGAACCTGATGAGTTGTTCCTTTGTAATGGAGAAATCTGGAATTTAATAAAATGTGTTGAAAAGTTAGAAGCAGATTATTACCAATTGGCCGCAAAATTTGCAAACATAGGCCGTCAAGGTTATAATTTCACACTTTTCTATCATTACTGGATTTAATGTCTTAGCTATTGTGGACGACGTTTTATCCGTTGTACCAAGAAGGTTTCTGCCTTGGAGATCGCTCAATTGTTCATCAAAACTATAGTCTCCTTGCACGGAGTCCCAAAAGAAATTTTAACTGATTGCAATTCCAAATTTACATCAGCATCCTTGAGAGTTTTTCAAGCACCTGCACACCCACAGGCCGATGGCCAAACGGAACTTACCAACCGAACCCTCGTCCGATTACTCAAAGCTTTACAGATGATTTAACTGGTAGAAGGCTACACCCTATTAAATGTGTAGCGGACCTCGGTATACCCTTGAAAGCCGCAGCTGAAGAACCAAATCTATTCATGAACCTACTTACAGCGGATAAATATGAAGTCAAGATTTAAGGCAAACACTACTATAGATTAAAATAAACCATCTATCAAGCCAGCTATTGATTACCATTTCGAGCATATTATGAAGCTTATCGACCTAAAGAACTGGTCATGCAAATAGAGAGTCAGTGGGACTGGTAAAATTGTTTGTGGTAAGTTCTTCAACTTCTATAAAAACTCATTTTCACCAACTGATGACAAGTTTTCTCCGGGTCAATATGCTTTTTACTGTGCTCGAAGTGATAGTCTGTAGCCAGTTTCGTAGGAGTATCATAGTTCAATATGTGATGGTGATTTGATTTAAATTGGTTTAACCATTCTGTGGTTTCAGCTGATTGCATATACGGCTGGTGCAGTCGACAACGGTCTAACGGTGACTTCTTCATAAAGCTCCCCGGTTGTTTGCAAATTTTCAAAGAACTTCAAGAAAACTAAAACAATTTATTAAAATCAAACTAAAGAACTTAACTAACTAACTAAGCAGACTTTGAAACATCAACAAATTCTTCATCTTCAATATTTTCCAAGGTGGGACTACGACTTGGGGAAGGCAGTAAGTCCTTTTCAACTTGCTGTGATTCACTGGCACCACTAGCTTCCTCGGAATTAACTTCCTTGTCAGAAATATCAATTTCTTCTGTTTCTGATGATCCTTGCTCTTCTTCAACTGCCTTTGGTTCAGAGTTTTTATCTTGTGCTAACTGTTCTAATTGCTTTGCTTGTTCTTCTTCTTCAGAAAGTTCTCTCTCGAGTTGCTCCAATTCCTGTTTCTTCTGTCTGATCTGTTCCTTTCTCTTTTCAACTTTCCGTTTAGCTATCTTATAAATCTTATTGGCTTTCTCTTTCTCTGATTCTCTAGTATAAGCTATAGTAATCAATAATTCATCGTTATCATTAACTAGTAATTCTATATTATTCAAATCAACAACACTCTTATTTAAACTAAAAACCTTTTCAAATTTATCAATCTCAGATTCAATCACAAGAAGATGATCTCTTCCATTTCTAATTACTTCAACATCGAATCCTTCATACCCTCTTGGAGTATAAATGTAAATCTGGTGACTAGTCTCAGTATCTACATGTTTTACTTGAACTGAAGGTCTGGCAGGAGTTGTTGGTTGGACTGAATAATATCTATAAACCCTTGGAGTGACTGTTCTGGGGAAGAGTTGAAAAGGTGATGGCCTTGCGTAGAGGGTTTGTCTTTCCAACTGTTCAAGCAAATCGTCAATTGGATTAGTATAATTGTTACAGAATTGAAACATTGTTTAAGGTTTGGCTAGCTTTTATCGGTTTGTATATAGTTAAGAAAAGGATAAACCAAAAATAAGGGAGGAAATCATCCTCCTTTTATAGTAGAAATTTACATCTGATGGCAAAAACTGGTGGGGATAATTTTGCAACCAAGGGAGGTTTTTCTGGTGTGGGAGTGAGGCTTTTGCTAGAACCTTCTCCGAGAGTATGACAAATACATCGATCGTTACCTCCGTAAAACAATAGAACTTGCCACTCGTGCTGACGCTAACTCCGGTATCTTCTGACTAATCAATCATTATTAAGTAATAATGCCGGAAGGCAAAAGTCTTTCTATATTGAGGGAAATCTAACCGAAGGCAAACATTGCTAATTTGTTGCAACTTTGATAAATATTGCCATACCCCCAATTGACCCCTAAGCTATCTACTAGCTACAGGCGCACGTCTCATTTAACAAGCGAACTATTTTATTAACCTAGAAATAATATACAAGTTTTAAGGGGAAACGTACTAAAAATTTTTTGACAATGGGAAAGAAGACTTCAAAGATCTGGGGCTAAGTTAAATAGCAGCAGCATCAACCTTTTCAGTTCTTTCAGCATCAAAAAGGAAATCGTAATAAGACTTATCATAAGTATGCACTCTAATAAAACCATCTTCTCCTCCACTACTATATCCTGAACCATCTGGGTGAACAGCAACAGTATTCAATGGACCGAAATGACCTTTGACACGACCGATTTCATCTTGGAAAATCTTATGGTAGAATCTTGCTTCAAACTTACCTTGAGATTCAGCAGTAGTGGTAACATTTCTTGCTTCTTGACCACCTCCTAAGATAACAAAATCCTTAACTGCTGTGATAGCAGCGGTATTCATTGGGGCATCCGCTTTGTATACTTTCAAAGGTTCAAAAGTGTCGACATCAATTAAAACGGCGGTCTTATCCTTGGAAGAAGTAATGAAGTAGGATTTATCTTCAGGAGCAAATTGAATATCAGTAATGGAGACAATTTTTTCTTCATTATGTACACCATGAGCTTGTACTGATTGTACTAATTCTCCGGTTTTAGCGTCATATTTAGAAACATACCCATTGTCATGACCAGCAATAATAAATTTATTATCACCACTCCATCCAGCAACTGTAACTTTAGATCCACCTTGTTCAGTACTGACAACCAATACAGGTTCTGAATTTTGGTTAGATAATGAAGCATGGTTTTGATTTATTTCAAATACAGAAATAGTACCTATATGACCCATAACTTGATCAGCAACTGCTAATAATTTACTACCATCATTGTTAAAAGCAACTCTTCTAACTGGGGATGGAGAATCCCAAGTGAATAAACATTGACCATTTTCTACTTTCCATAATTTAATAGCTAAATCACCACCTCCAGTGGCACATAAGTGAGTTTCTGGATCAACATCAATAGACCAAATTACCCCCTGATGTCCTTCTAAAGTACCTAATCTTTCACCATTGGATGAATACCAAATAGATGCAGCATTATCTTTAGCGACAGAGAATAATAAGTCTCCTTCTCTGTTGTATTTAACTTGAGTCAATGAACGCTCATGTCCCATCAACTTTATTGGTCTCATTATGTGTAGGTTGGGGTTTCTCTATCTATGTCTATCTACTTTAAAAAGCTCTTCCTTGAACAATTTTTTTTTTCACTACAATTTTCTTTTTCTGAAATCAATGGAAAGTGTCCTGCATATAGATAGATGTTTTTATACACATATAAACATTACATACTTAACAGATATCTTGGATAAATACATCCTTTCCATCATGATCACCATATTGTAACTTTAATTTACGATTGAATAATTCCAAGAGCCATTCAAAACAGTTCTTGGTAACAGCAGGGTCATATCTTCCTTTACTATTTTCATCTCTAACAAAGGCATGTTGAGCGTCATTAATCTCAATAAATGTTAATTCAACATTTTTAGCTCTTAATTCACTTCTAATTAAGTCTCTGCCTTCCAAGGGAACATGATTGTCTTTACATCCAAAGATCATAATAAGCTCACCTTTAATTTCTCCACATCTCTTTAATGAGTCATCATTCTTACCTTTACCTAAAGCATGAATGTGAATATCAGTAGCAAAGAAACAAACAGCAGCACTGATTCTACGATCTAAAGCAGCACGGAATGCCAAATGTCCACCAAGACACATACCAGTAGCACCAATCTTACCATTACAGCTAGGTAATGATAACAAATATTCAATAGCTAATTTGTTATCTTCATCATAAGATGCCAATTCCTTTTCAATCTTATATTTGTTACCCTTGTCGGTACCTTCATCATCATACTTCAATGCTTCTGGACCTTCAAAGTTATGATAAATTGAAGGGCAGGCAACAATAAATCCTTGACCAGCAATATCTTTAGCAAATCTTTCAACTGGACCAGTGACTTGGTAAATTTCACTATAGACAATTACCCCTGGGAATTTAACTTCAGGATAGTTGGGGATAACTGGACTGAAAGTGAACATACGCATGGTAGTTCCATACGAGGTCTTGACATCATGGTAGGATTCTTCGATCAACATCTTTTACGAGTAAAATTGCAATATCTTCTGTTTATATAATTGGGGGTTGGTCCACAAAAAAAGTTACAACCAGAATCTGGTGAAAAATTAATCCCCCCTTGAATGGAACTTCTGGGCTTTCCTCAAAACCAGCCCCCACTTTTTCATTATTCTCCGATTAGCCGAAAGTTGAAGTTCTTTGGCTAGATTTTTGAGGAGTAAGTCTTTTCTTGGCCTGTTTGGTTACAACCCCCACCTACAATCCTTACTTTTTGAACTACACAAAACCATAGGTACAAGTTTATTCACTTTTGGTTTACCTTTTTGCATTACACCTATAAAGAAATCATATATACAATGATCCTACAAATCTATCCCACTATTACACATTACTAAATCTAGTGATTTATATCACTTCTTTGAAGCATTGGCTTGTTCTTCAGCCTTTCTTGCGTCAGCTTTAATTATTAGTTAGTAACTAAAAGGTTCTCTAAAAAAAAAGTTTGAAAGGGAATTCATTACATACCTGCAGCTTGTTTCAATCTCATCTTTTCAGCATCACTCTCCATTCTTTTACTTTTATCACCTTGTTTTTGACCTTTGGCTGCATCCTGTTGTTTCTTTAAGTTTTTAGCACGAGCTAAATCTCTTTGGTTGCCTCTAGCCATTTTTTAATTTTTTATTACAGTTTATAAATAAACCCAAGAAAGTTCTTGATAAAGGGGACGTTTCCTCCTACTCACAAATCAGGAAGGGGTTTAACGTAATGTTGTGTCTCGTTGGTGTCCTTTTTTTCTTTGAACGCTAAGATCATGGGGTTACCCGGAATTGTGTTGGACTTTTTGAAATCTACGTACTTGGCAACAGATGAATATTTGACGCAATTATCTTGTTTTATTGTCTATTTAAAAATATCTAACTATTGTTCTTTCATTTCAGTAATAAGTCCACGGTCAACCTTTGGATCGTAAGGTTGTAATAAAAACTTTGAAAATTTTGTCAAGTTTTCCACTCCTCTAATTTCAGTTCCCAATAATGGCATTTTAACTAAATGGTAATCCTCATATAATTCAGCCATTTGGTCCAAATATTTCTTTTGCATCTTCCACCTACTAACACATCTTCCACAAGGACTCTCGTCATCGTCAGCAAACAATAATTGATTCACGACAATAGAATTGACGTCCATTTGATATGACATTAATTCTTGAATCATTCTTTCGGTTTCATATAATGAAAGGAATTCTGAAATACAGACACATACAAAGGTAGTCAAGTCAGGATTAGTAAATTGTTCATTAACTTCAGTAACATTCTTTTGGACTTCATTTAATTTTTCAAACATATCTTGTTGATTTAAACCACCTCCGCCACCTAACATACTCATCATAGGACCAAGTTTTCCAGATAATTGTTGAAATTTTCCCAACAATTTTTGTAAAGTTGATGGTAATTGTAAGAACCTTAAAGTATGACCAGTTGGTGCTGTATCAAAAATAATAGTTCTATAAGAAATTTTATCCTTACTATCATTTTCATCAACTTTTTGATTCTTGATATGCTTTAACACTTCCATAAAAGATAATGCTTCATCAATACCAGGTATGGACCCAGTCATATCGTTCATCATACTCTTTAAGGGATCATTAGGATCATTATTATATTGTTGTGCTTGCTGTTGTAAATCACTCATGGCAGCTTCTGGATCAATTTCCATACATGATAAATTAGATAATCCTTCGACCTTTCTAGCATCTTTACCGAATTTTTGACAAAAGGCATCAGACAAATTATGGGCTGGATCAGTTGAAATCAATAAGAATTGATCATCTGGATGATTTAAAGCTAATTGAACAGCAATTGACGAAGAAGTTGTGGTTTTACCAACACCACCTTTACCACCAACAAAGATCCATTTTAAGGTATCTTGGGTGATTAATGTTTCCAAAGTTGGTTCTAATTCAAATTCCATGGTGATTGTATGTATGTGAGTTTCTTGTTGAAATCGACTTTCGTATCGTTCTGGATATCCTCGAGTTTTAATAACACAGATTCAATTTCTCGCATTCCTTTAATTTGATTTCGTTTTAGATTTTAGATTTTTTTTTTTCGGTTGTTTGTTCCTGCGAGAAGGTTCCAGAAGATTGCACATACGGCTTCTAAATAATGATATCCACAAGAGCACAATCTATCCATTAAAAAGAGAAGCTATAGAGAGATAGTGTTGTTATCTTAAGAGTATACGTCTTTGTAATCTGCAGTTTCAGCTATTTTGATAATTTCTGGAGCAGTAAACCCTTCTATTTCTGTTCGCACATTTTGCAACCTTTTCAATTAAACCAAAATTGAACTTGCCAGGTAGGAATCTAATACCAACAATGACAGACTTAATAACACTCTAGCCAATAATTGAAATTATATATTGACTACTATTTTGTTGTTTTTGGCACAATTTTGGAGGAAACTTCTACAAAATAATACTTAAAACACAAAATAATAAAAAAAGGCATAATACAGCTTAAAACAAAATTGAAAAGGCTTTATAACCTTCTATGAGACCTTTTATATGTACAGAAGGTATAAAAACAGGAATTCATTAACAAATACTGGAGTAATTCCTCCAAATGTGTTGCGAGAATTTCCGGATTTGTCCACTCAATTTAAAAAACCATAAAAAAAAATCGAAAAAAAATCAGCGCAAATGGTTTAGTGGTAAAATCCAACGTTGCCATCGTTGGGCCCCCGGTTCGATTCCGGGTTTGCGCATTTTTTTATTTTTTACCTTGTTATGCTTTTTCTTGAAAGATTATACTGTAGAAAGTGATCTGAACAACTTACTGTTGTTCATTAATACCTTTTTGTGTAGATGTTGTCATCACAGGCCAACAAACAGCATCTTAGAAAACATATTAAACAAAGCCTTAAATCTATATCACAAGAATCCTTACTACTTCAAAGTAAATATATTCATGAGAAATTAATCCAATTTGATAAGTTTCAAAATGCCAAAACTATTGCTTTATATATGAACATGCCTGACCTGGAAGTGAGAACTATGGAAATAATAAAGACTGCCTTTGCATTAGGTAAGTCAGTTTATTTACCTCGATGTAATTATTATCAGAAGGAAGGTCGAAAGAAGAATTTTCTAGATATGTTGAATGTTAGTTCATTTGAAGAAGTTCAAAATCTTCAACCTCAAGGAAAGTATAATTTATTGGAACCTGTCGATGGCAAAGATGTAATGGAACAGGGAAATCTTGATATGGTTATTGTTCCTGGTGTGGCATTTACTAAAAGTAAACAGAGAATGGGTCATGGAGCAGGATTCTACGACGAGTTCCTAGATTATTATTACCACAAACATAATAGGAAGCCATATCTTATAGGGGTGGCTTTACAAGAACAGTTAGTTGAAAATATACCGACGGAGGATCACGATTGGAGTCTTGATAGTTTAGTTGTAGCCAACCATGATGATATTTATTAAAGTTAAGCTATATAGATAGTATTCCAACAAGGCAATTTTCTAACATTCGATCTACATTGACCCAATTATGATATTTATTAAATAATGCAGTTCCATCTCTTCCGGCACATTTCATAATTTCTTCAACACCACCAGGGTGGAAGTCAACATAGGGAGTGATATTAAATATTTTACCATTTATACATGTCCAACAATCTTGTTCTGATTTATGCTTTTTCAACTCATCTTTGGTTATTTTAACATATTGTGGAGGTGGTGTATTAGGATCAACTCCTCGTAGTTTATGTTTTGGTTGAGTTCTATTAAGCTGTGCCCAGTCAAGTGGAGAATAACCTGGTTTCAAAGCTACTTTCTTCCTGGGGCCAGAAGAAGTTCCTGATGAAGCTCGTTGAGCTGAATTTGGTGCCGGAAAAATTGGTTGTGAAGCTGAAGGCGGTATCCTAAGGGTAGATCGAGGTGGTTTCAACCCATTTGGATTAGCTAAACCCTGGCTATTACCTTGTAAGTTTGTAAGTAGGTGTTCAAGTTTCGAACTCGTGTCTTGATTAGTCACAGTCATATATTTGCATTACTTATGGATCAACTCTGATGCGACGGATAATTGCTTTTTTTTTTGGTTTTGCTAAAGATAGTTAAGATTTTCGCGAACTTTGTATTTGCTATATAGATCTATAGATATCCAATTTTATTCAGGAATATGTACCTGGTGATGGTGATGTCCATGACTATGGCCTTTGACTTGTTTATTATCGATTCTTTCATAGAACAACATATACACAGTTGTTACTTCACTCAATACATAGCTTGTAGAAACTTCTTGTATTCGAGAATCACTAATTCTCCAGAATGGATTATTGATAACAGAACTTAGTTTTTTAACTTTAATTTTATTCTCCTTGGGTTTCTTATTAGAAGTAAACGACTCTTTAAGGTCGAATCCATTGAATAATTCACTACCCTTGTCTTGAGCTTGAGAAGCCCCTGCCCCTGGATCATCCACATACATTTCCGATGGAGTTTGTAATCCAGATTGGATAATTTCTTCCACATTGACAGGATCAGCTTGGATTACTGAAGGATTCCTTCCCATTAAACTCGAGAATCTCGACCGTTTACCTTCTTCACTACTACTATATCCACTATCACTGAAATCTGTACTGTTACTAGAAAGACGTGACACAACTGAGAATTTACGTCGCATTTTCGTATCCTTAAGTTCTCCAGTTGGATCGGATGGTTGTGAATCTTCATTTGACATTATAGGAGTTGCATCACATATAATATCCCCCGTGTTTTCATCTTCAATTTGAGGTGATAATTTATATATATTACCTTCTTTATCCTTGACAAATAATGGTTTATGTTTATAACATTCATAATGTCCTTGAGTATGTGATCCAAAATGCCTAATCATGGCTCGTAAACGATATTTATAAGTATCATTTTCATTGAATTTAAATTTCTGGAAATGTATTCTTAAATCATCCTTTTGTTTATCACTTATTGCCGACGTGGCATTGTGAATTGAAGTTTGGGTACTATTACTTTGTTGAAACGATATAGGTGTACCAACTCGTGAAATAGGTTCAGTTGAGGGTATAGAAGAAGATTCATGTCCACTTTCTCCTCCCTCTATGGGTGATTCTTCATCAGTAGTTTCAGTTTTCTCAACATCAGTATCAAGTGCTGCTTCAATTCCTCCTGATTCTTCAATATAGTCAGTTCCCCTAAGATCTATATCCTCTCGTTGTACTTCTTCGTCTTCCATATCATTTATATCAGTAGTCAACACTGACCATGTTCTTCTTCCTCTTAATGGGCCTTCGTCTACCTCACGCATTTCTTGTTGAAATAGTCTCAACCTATCATGATAATCCTTGCCTATAGATAAAGTTAAATGATCATTAAATGTTATCCGACATGAATTCCTGGTAATATTTTGACCATCAAATGAAGATCTTGAAAGATGAATTGTGAAAATCTTGGGAGGTTTTAAAATTTGGGATTTTTTAAAAACTGTTGAGGTAATTTTAGATACATCAACCCCTTGAACTGAATAATTTCGAATGAAATCCTCTAAACCTTCATCAAGATCTTGGTTAATACAAAAGTCAGGATCGTTATTTAATTCCACTATTTTATTCAAATATTTCAATTCTTGAGAATCAACTATATTACGTTTGATACTTTCTTCATGTTCTATAATCCGACTAATACGACATTTAAGACATTGATAACCTTCAATTGTAGCCTTTTCATTTTCATTCAAAATTTTCTCTAGCTCAGCATGAGGAGTTTGTGGTGTTGACAAAGTTAGAATCAAAAATGGTACGAAGTTAGGTTTGGAATAACCTTGACATGATAAACATCTCATTTGGTTCATTATTAATCCATCAAATGGGAATTCAGGAACTTGAATCTTTTCTAATTCAGAATAATCCTGAGGTGAAGGGAAATTCACAATAACATGTAAATTCTTGGTAATAAACCGATAAAAACTTTTCAATTTCAAATTCTCATTTTCTAAAGTTTCATTTATTAATTGAACTAATTCATGGGCATCATGCTGAGATCGAGAAATTTTGGCATTAAATATACTTTCTAAAACATGAAGAAAAGTCCAGACACTAACTGTTCTTGAAGTCATTTGAGTACCTTGTAATACTTGAACTAGCTTAGCCATGCCAATATGTAAAGGAATATCAAATTTACTGTTGGCTGACTTGAATTTTGAATGTTGCAAATTCTTATTGTGTTCTAATCTTAATTTGATTAACCGATCAATATCAATATTATGCTCGTGAATAAACAAGTTTAATTTCCTGAAACTCTTGATAAATTGATTCAAATACAGAGTTAATCCAGGAAGCGACGAATACGCCTGCAAGGACGAATTGGCGAAACAATCGTTTCTCATATTTATCAATCCAGTTGTATATTTATCGGGTCTTTTGGAGAACATTTTATCTTGTCTTGAAAATGAAGGGGAAACAATATAGTAAGATAACGATAAAATTAAACAAAGCTGAACAACCAAAGATTTTCTTTGATAAGGAGTTCTATTATACCAATAACGTAATATGAAATTTGGAACTAATGACCGGGTAAGTTTTCCTGCTGGTGAGATACTGACAGGAGAAGAAGCAATAGGAATTAGCAACTCAGGGTTTGATTGATGGTTAGCGAGATCTTGGTTGGTGATTAAGCGACGTATTTGGACCCAAAGACTCATTCAACCAAGAAAATAGCAAAAACAAATTAAAAATCCAATTTAAAATGAGTGATTTTCTGTACCTGAATTGGCTTTGATTAAGTATAAGCTTTTGAAGAGGGGGGATCGCATAAAATTACCCGCTGCCATCGAATTTTTTTTCCCGCTTCTCTGCAACATTACTCCGCTGATGCTTCGCGGATACCGTTTGATTTTTGAGACAACCAGTTCTCCGCGCATAAATCGACCCCGTAAGCAAAAAAACAGAAGGTTCTGATTTGTGTGATTAGATTTGTCCTTTTTTCCCCGTACAAAATTTGTATTATTTTATGCTGAGGTGTCAGGGAGTTCTGCAGTTTCATTTAAGAATGTGTTTTTGGTGGTGATTTACAATTATTCCTCCTTATCAAGGAACACTAGGCCTGTCTACAGAAAAGGAGCGACTAAATATGTTCCGGTCATGTCGAGGCTATGTTTTACAACATTTCGGATTCAGATGATACCTTGGTTGCCACCGAAACCCCTTCGAACAATGACAACAGTCAAGGAGACACAATGTCGGATTCAATATCCGATTTAGATTCGTTTTCAGCCAGAGGATCGAATTCCACTTGTTGTTCTCCTCATCTATTGATTTTTCAACCGGTTGAATAAACAGGCTTCTTCCAAATATGAATTCTCAATTGATTCTTGGCTAACCAAGGATTCTTTATTCAAAATGTTGAACATATTGCTATTCGGTCTCTTATAGTTCCCAATTTCTGAGTTAGAAGTCAAGGATTCTTCCAGCCTGAGTAGTCTTTCTAGACTTGTTCCTTTGGCTGTTTTGTCTAGGTTTAAATTGGACTGGGTTTGTTAAGGGTGCAAAAGTGGTTCCCCCTACAATCTTTTGCTTTGTGTCCTTTATTCCCACAGTATAAACAGCGTGACAATCTGTCAAGATTTTAAGAGAAATTCCAGCAAATTTCTCGTTAGATACTCTTCTTCGGGGTGCTTTGTGTCCCCCAAGAGTAATTATAAAGTACACCAATGTCATGTCATTTAAGTCGTTGATGTATGGGTTTTCGGTGTGTTAACTTTTTCCAGAGACAACTGTATCTTCCGGGGTAATAAAAATTTCCAAAATTTCCTTGGCCCGGAAATCTTTGACCAATTAATTTTTGCGGTTGCCACATCAACTCCAAACGGATGATAATTCAACTTGTAATTTGCTAGTTTTCTAAAAACTTGAAATGGGATTTTACCATTTAATTTTCTCATTGGGGTATGATTATTCATTACGGACACATACTCACAAATGTACTTGAATAATGACAACAATTCTGCAAGATTAACAGAAAAAGGTAAAGGGACCTTCTTCACACCATTTAGGAATTTTCGAGAGCTTCCAATTTCATTGCGTGAACTTTGAATCTGGTAGCAAAGTCATCCCGAGCACCTGAAACACTTTCCCGATCAAGAAATTGTAAATCTCCTTTCATGGATAATCTTTCAGTATCCTACAGCCGTTTTCCAAGCGATCCGCTGGCATTTCAGGTGCGTTGTCACCTGAATTGACTTACCCTTTCAAGCGATTCAAGATTTCACTAGTGATAAAATTTGAAGTAGAAAATATGATTTCCGCATATACCAAAAGTCATTGTCATTTCCTTTATCATCATAAAGACATTGATATTAAAATCCTTCCTTGCTACAATAATTTACTGTCGAATACACCGGCACAGTTCCCTTTATTGGTCCGATGAATAAACTACTATATTTACCTACTTCTCTTATACCAGCAATAACAACTCGACATTTGTTTTTCATTCTCATAGGCATATAAAACTGGATCATCAAAAATAGTGATACATCCTATTTCACTTAAATCACGAATCAGCGCCAAATTACATTTCACAGATGGAACATATGCAAAATCATTGAGAACTTTTATTCACCTTCAAGGTTGATGTTCCAAATTTCAGCATGGAATATCCTATCATCTGCAATACTAAAGAGTAATTCATGTGGGATTTATAGTCCGTCAAATAATTCTTGTTACACACGATGGACCTTGAAGCACCTGAATCATATATAACTGAGGCTTGATTCTCTGAATCAACATTAAGACCGAATTTAAATATTTGGTTTTTCGCGGATGGTGCTCCAGCCAAACCATCGCCATCCCGAACACCGAGTTCTCATTTCTTCTTACCAGTATTACCTCCACTTTGACTTAGTTGAAGATGCAGTCGAAGTTTCATTTCCTTTGGAATCCTGGATTGTGTTTTTCATTTCTTGGCCTTTGAGCAGCAAATCAATGTTTTTTGTATCAACATAGAGTACCAGTTGACACTGGGACCAATGTACAAAAGAAGATAATCCTCAAAAATCCTGATATACCTCCGCTTTACCGTTAGATTCGCGGTGAGCAGTCACCGGCTTAAAATGTTCAATCTTGAATTTGTTAACGAACTGTTGGAATGAAGATGATGTGAAAATGGATCTTTTACTATTGATTCCGGAACACCATGTAACGGAAAATAGAGTTGCTTGAAAAGATTAATGATTTCCTGAGTATCAGACGTTGTGTGAATTGCATACAAGTGCACGCGCAGCGAAAGACGATCAACCAAAACTAATACAGCATTAACAATTTGCTGTGAGCCGGTAAAACAGTCCGGCAGCCAGAACCGATATCCAAAGCCACTGGACGCCAACGACCAGAAGGCAGTGCAAGAAGGTGTAATTTTCCAAATTTATGATTGAGTGGTTTAGCACAAGCACAGATTGACAAGAATGTACATACTTCTTGGAAGTATTCAACAGCATAACACCACCATGCATTGTAAGGGATTTGTTTAGCCATTAATTTGAATTGGATCGAAAGTAACTTTGCTAATGCTTTGGGGTCCTGGGATCCATTAATGATAAGCTTTTCATTGATAGGTAAAACAGGCAAATTTCTTTCAGGGTTTTGCTTCTCCTCCAACAGGGGGAAAACTTGTCGGGATTTGGTATAATTCCCGTAGAAACTCGTCCAATATCTGTTGATGTCCTTCACGATTTGCTTTTTGGTGGAAGTTCTCGACCTGTCGTTGGGATTTGGGGGGTCTCATCCTGGTTTTTCACGATGGTACATCTTGTGGATACCAGGATGACCAGCCAATTCGCTGCCATGAAAATCATCTAGCAAAACCTGTATGCAGTCTCTGGGGACTGCTATACGGTCACCGAAATATAAGATGCTATTTCTAAGGGGGATGGCTTGTCTTCTATATGATTAACAATCTTATTCCAAGCTGGGTCTTTGTCATATGATCGTTGAAATGTTTGTTTTGACTGACTCGTAATGATATTTGATAAACTTCCAAATAAACTCTGGTTAATGGTCCATTTCTTGAAAGAAAATCAGCTATACCATTCTGCTCTCCAGAAACATGAACCAATTTAAAAAGTGAACAATTTTGTCACCCACCTAAGTTGATTTTTGGAGAGTAGTTCAGGTTTCTCATATAACTTTAGCAAATTGAGGTGGTCACTACAAACCTGAAATTGTTTTGTGAAATAAAACAGGAATGCTAAGACAGCATTTACAAGTGCATATAATTCCTTATCGCCCATGGGCCGTGTAAGTTGAGAACCTCTAAATTTCATAGATCTGTATTCAATAGGTTTCCGAACTTCCTGGATCTAATCCGAGAAAGGTATTTCCATTACTTCAGTAGGAACAATATTGTCGATATCCGTTCTTTAGTAGGGATACTTTCCAGCTATTAAAAGCGAATATAAATTTTATATTACCTTTATAGAAAGATAACATGAACTATAAAGATAATATTAGCCAATTAATAGAGATATACGTAGCTTCCAGGAATAATATACTATACCCCAGAAGGCACTACCTTTTGATTTCAGAGCATTGAACTTAAAGGTTTTCTATTTTGTTACTAAAAATCTATATTTTTCAAAATACTATTTTTTATATACCTATATGTACAAATCTAAAAATTGATAATTTTCATAGTAGCATATCCAACAGATATAACAATTGCATAAGCAATTACTGAACTTGGAACTCCTCTTGTAATAAATGTACCTACAGTCAAATATGGTTTACCAAATTCATCGGTCATACAAATTGCCGTAACATTAGGGAATCCAGATGTAGGTAATCCCATAGCAGCAGAACATAATAATGCACTTGCCATAATTAGTAATCTTGGATGAGGTTCTGGCATATTATTTCCAATTTCACTCACCAATGGTATAATAATTAATGCTGCTACTGTATGAGATACAAATGTTGCCATAGTTAAGATTAAAAATCCAAATGTTAAAGTAACACCAAATAATGAGAAATCTTCAACTTGATTTTGAATTTCTAAAGCAATTGTATTTAATAATCCTGAAGATGCAACTGCTTTACCTAATGCAGTTCCTCCCATTGCCAAAACAACAATATTCCAAGGATAATTATTAAAATCTTCAGTTGTTAATAATCCAGATCCAAAGAACAATACTAATGGAATTAAAGCAATTATACCCATTTCTCCAAATATACCAGTCAATTTAGAGGCAATACACCAAAGGAAAATAGTCAAGATTGAAACAGCAATAATAAACCATTGAATTGCCGAGAATTTATCATCAATAGTTCTAATAGCCACCAAATGAGTATTTCTTGAATTACAATTAAATGTAATTAACAAAAAGATCCAAATTAACAATAATGATAATACACAAACTGGCAAGGCGATTATAAACCATTGACCCCATGAAGGTTGTGGTTCCATTGCTCCAATGGCAATCATATTTTGTGGAGACGCAATTGGTGAAGCCATACCTCCAATATTAGATGCAAGAGCAATACCTAAAATTAAAGCATTGATAAATTGTGACCCCTTGGGTAATGTTCTTAATAAGGGTTGAATTAATGAGAAACATAATACTGGAGCAGCAACGTTTGATACCCACATTGATGCGAAAAGTGCAACTCCCATAATTGTCAATAAAACAACTGAAGGATTTGTTCCTGCTTTAGAAAGAATCCAAGTAGAAATTAACTTTGCTATATGATATTTGGTTAATGCAGCAGCTAACGTAAAACCACCTAATAATAACAAGATAACTGAATTCCACATTGTGGATAAAATGAATTTTGACGCATCAACAGCAGGCATCAATGTACCATCATCATTCTTAATCACTTGCAAATTAACAATAAGTAATGGGATCAATAAGGAAGTTGCAAAAAGTGGAATTGTTTCAGTCGCCCAAAGTAATGATGCACATATCAATAATGCAAAACAATTCTTTTGAGCTGAATCAGAAAATGGAGAAAAATTAAGTAAAAGAACTGTAATGGTTAATATAGTTAAAAATTTCAATACAACTGGATTTCTTAATGATAAATTAAATCCTTGAATCATTTTCTTACTTTCTGAACCATCGTCTGATTTTTCACCCCGTTCCCGATCTGAAAATTTTGCATTTGCAGCATATGATTTTCTTTCTAATCCAATCATATCTCTCCAAACTGTATTCCTTTCCCACACAACATGTTCACGTAAATGAATTGATAATTCAGCTTTAGCAGCTTCCAAATCATCTGATTGATTACAAATTAATGCATAAAGTTTAATTAAAGATTCAAGACGATCATCCACTTTACTAATTGTGGAGTCTTGAAAAATATAAGATTTTTCGGATAAAGTATTAAGATATTCATCTTTAATGTTGGTATTTAAAGATTTATCAAATTTCTTTAATGCTTTTTTAAACCCAGTTTGATTCAATTCAATATATGATTTCAATTCGGATAAAGTAGTGTATAACCCAATTGTCCGCTTTCTCAAAATAATTCTACTTTCACTCAACAAAATTAATTGAGGAGGCACATTAGTCGCACCTGCAACTTGGTTCAAACTATTCCAAACTTGAGGAGATCTGGGAGATTTAAGATATTCGTCAATAGAACGAGAGTGACGTAACGAAGTAGATCCATCAGAATGAAGATTAGGAACAGAAGCAAATCTCCTTCTTTTAGCATTAGCACTTTCTTCGGTTTCCACAGCTCCACTATGCACCTGTTCCTCGTCTTCATCCTCTTCTTCTTCTTCAGCTTGAGTAAATTCTGTATCAGGATCAGTGGTATTTGTGACATAGGTATCACTCAAAGCCGAAACAGCTCTGCCTCTAGCTTTAAATTGTTGAGACATAACCAAGGAACTATCTATTTCATGCTCAAAATTCTCAATATCATTTATTATTTGGTCAATACTTTTATAAATGAATTCTTCTTGTTGTTGATAAAATGAGTCAATTTTCTTTAATTCGGCATCAAGAGCAGCAATGAATACAGTAGCCACCGATTCACTATCACCTAGCTGTCCAGTTGCAGCATAACCCCCTTCAGATATCAAATGGGCTGCTTCTAAGTCAGTCCCCTCAGCTTCATATCCTCTTCTCAAGTTATCTCGTTGAAGAGAATAGATCAATTTCTTCAAAGTAGTATAGGCGATATACTTTGATGACCATTCTGGGACAGCATTAAACTGTAAGGAATGTGAGAATTTCATCTTTGTAGTCTAACTTCTCTATTGGAATCCTTTTTTTCGTCAATCAGTGGGATCTATTTGGTATCAAGGTATTAGATAAACGAGCAGCAAGGAAGTAATATTGTCTAATAATTTTGGGACGTGATTGTATTATTCTAGGTTACAATTTGTAGAAATTGAACTAGAATGTTGCCTTTTTTTAGTTTTCGCAAAGGTTAGAGCAACGTTTTTTTTTCTGTCCAAAATGTGTTTGTCGCAAGTAGATAAAAATGTCTAAATCAAAATGAAATATTTAGGCAATTATTTCTATTTCCTGGGGCAGCGAAACTTACTGAAGAATCAAGAGAAAATTATCTTAAGAGAGATTCACGAGTTTATCGAATTATCGGGGATTATTTAAACAATTTATACAACTGCATATATTTTTAGTCGAACATGCATTTCTCCTCCCCTTCCTCAACTTATTTTTAGACACTCTAGTCCTTTGACAAATTTTCGACGTGTCACTTTTTTAATTTTTTGTGCAATGACACAAATTGATTAGTACGAGACAATGGTGGTAGATCAAAGGATAATCATATAGAAGGGTAATTATATCACAAAGTTCGAATGAAATTGGTCTGATCAGTGAAAAAAAATACTGAGATAAATCCCCCCCAAAAATATTGTTCTATATAGTTGGCTCTAGATTTAAGTGAACATATTATATATATTGGGATGATTAACCCGTAATATATAAATCCAACCTCTACTTGCTACATATCTGCCCCAATTGCAGCTGTTTATTTTCAGGTGTTGCAATTTTATTGTCGCCCAGATAATGCATGGAGAATATTTTTTCTTTCCCGCCAACTTCGGGTTTTTCTCTACGTGTAAGCACGTGTGCTTTCCTAATTAGGTAAGAACTCCCGTGCCTCTTAATTTACTTGGGGTAACACAAACTTGATCTACTAATATGATTCAAAATATTATCAAATAAAATAACGCAGAATGAGCAAAGATTTCATTATTGTAATTTTTGGGTTATTTGGTCACACTACCAAGAAAATGTTTTTGTAAAACTATAGTACCCTTTTGAAGTATTACATGAGAATAGTGGGAACTTGATTACTCGGAACCTGAAAGCTCTTTCAATACTGACGAAGGTACATCCCTTTGGGTATTCATTAAGTTCTTGTCAATAAAGTACACTCCTCTTTCGGAAAGCTATTTTAATTTTATTTTTTTAACCCAACACCCTCGAACTGTTTGTAATTAATTATCTTTGAAAATTTTATAGAATTAATTGTTTGATATTGACTTTTGACAAGAAAATGCCTCATATTGAATTTTAATCTGCCATTTTTTGAAAATTCCAATTTGGTTCGATAGCCTAGGTGGGAGTTAATTTCTTCATTGAATAGTCTGTGCTATTGTGTAAATAAGTATAAACATGAAAATTATCAGTTTATTATGTGTTATTATTTAAGTTTAATTTAGTTTCCCCCAAAAAAGACATTCCTGCCAAAGACATAGTCACAGAATATCAGGAAATATTTATGTATATCTCAACTATCTGCAGTCTTCTAAAATGTGGCTTTATCCAATCATTTCAATTAGAAAAGGCCATTAAATAAAGCTTTGCCTAAGCGGCAAGGGAAAGTCTTAGATTAAGCTAAGCGTGCGTATTGTATCCATCCTTGTTATTAATTATACATGGTGTTGCAATTTGAGTAGGATTTTCTTTCTCGGTTCCATTTGAAAGGAAATATGTTCAATTTTTATGGAACAAACTCTCTTAAATTTTTGACTGGCGGAAATGACTCTCGATTTTATATGAGTGTTCAAGTATATAGTTACCGATTAGGAACATTTTTAGGAGATTCGTTAAATTCAAGAATATTTTTATGTGGTTCTACCCTGATATTTTCATAAAAAGCTCATTTGAGATTGGGTAGATTAAAGGGATAATATTTAATATTTGCAGCAGCAATTTTCGCAATTAGCGACAGAACTTTTTTTTACAACCCCCTAGCCAGTTTGGAATGAAATTACAACTACTACAAGAAAAACTAAAGCTCGTCTACAAACATCGCAACACTTTACTCAGTTAACAGATTAGTACTTAATATATTAATCAATTGAATTGACATAGCAGCATAATTAGAGCAACCACTTTGTTGGAAATTAACATATCTGTTTTATCGTTCTACATCCCTTGAATTATGGATTTTTGTTTCTTTCTCATTGGATGTAAGTATATTTCGTTCAGTCATTATTACCCTTAGGTTATCAGGTCAATTATCTTGCCCTAAGCAAGATCGACCGAGGAAATAGATGAATTCACAAACCGTTACATTCAACTAAAGTTAAGATTACCTGGAAATACCTCGGCTAACCATTGACTGGGTCTTGATGATCTTGGGAAAATATCTTGTTATTGTATACTAACACCTCTCTAGTCAAGGAATTCAATAAGCCATTGCCAGATGTCGGTAATGTAGCATGTTATTGTGGACATTGTCATAATCAATCGGCAATTCCAATGCGTACCATAAATTGTATAACATTATTCTTTATTCCGGTATTGCCGTTTTATTTTCACAAGAGATTAAGGTGTAATATTTGTGGAACAACAGGAACCCTTAATCCAGAGGCAATTGAACGATTGAAACAGGGCCAACCGATAGCTATAGGATGATCTCGGGTTTAATTTCGGATTTGATGGAAATTTCGGGCCAAATCTTGATTGTTCTTGTTTATTATGAAAATTATATATCGAATTAAAAAATAAAGTTTTAGTCTAATATCAAGAGTGAGGGGTTTACTGTGGATTAGCCATGGTTAAAATTCTTCTCTAGTACTTTAGTTTAATTTGGTTTTTAAAATTACTCTAGAGTCAATTGCAATTGCGCAATAAGATATTCTCCCCAAACTGTCTCGAAAGCGGAGAATTGATAAAAATTGGCTTTATTTAGAATGTCAACATCTTTAAAATGGAGAAACTCAATTCGGAATCAAGCATAACATCAGGAATGATGCAATATTCGCGACCCCGGTTCAATTGTAATTAAATACGTGACTAGAAATCAAGGGAACAATTGAAAAGATTACACCCTGCAGCGGAGGCAAAAAAACTATCACCGCCGTGCCGGATTTACCGATCCTTCCTGCAACGCTGAACGAAAAGTGTCATGGATTTTAAAGATCCAAACCACGAGATTCTTGCATTAGTTGTAATAACAACCATCCATTTGGCAATAGAAGTCACTTCAATTGGTTGGTTGGTATTATCCAGCATGCAAAAGGACAAGGCTTTTAGCTTTGAATCAAAGTCAAAGTTAAAGAAAAGGATCCATTTTCTTTTCTTTTTCTGAGAGGGGATCGAAATTTTCCATTTTGTAGTTGCTTAGTCAACCAGGGGGTTAATCTATATAGTAATATCTATGGGTTGGCAGATTTTACAATTAAGAAAGTGGTGGCAAACCCCATGATCAGCACCACCGTGCGGTATGTACTTTAAAAAATAAAATATTATTGATGTAAAACCTAAAGTAAATCCCTTTTATTTTGCATAGGAATACCCGTTTTTGTGTGATCACGCATATAATTATTAACCGACGTTTGAAATGCATTACTAATTGCCAGTTTATCCATCCCTTACCAATTAAGTTTGCTTTTACAATATTTCTTTGGTTTACACCCTCAATTAAATCTCCGGTCGTTCCTTTTGCTTCAAGACTCCATGGCAACACTATAAATAGGGGTACTAGGTTACCCCTATTTTTGAATTTTCATTTCTTGCACTCTTCTCTTTAATTATCTAATATAATTTTTTTTGCAATCAAAAATTTATAAATACGATATTATTAACTTTTAGCGATGATTGAACTAATTAAGAGAAATACGGCTCTTCAAGTTAACCCAACTTCGCCTTTCATTGATATCCATCTTACAGATCATGGTAGTAGTTGGTTATGGGCTGCCTTTTCTGTATTTGGTATCCTCACCATTATCCATGGTTTCCTTTATACCCTTACAAGTGTTAGAAGTAGTGGATTAAAGAAGGCACTTTTGACAATTCCATTATTTACCAATGCTATTTTCACTTATGTGTACTATACATATGCTTCTAACTTGGGTTACACTGGAATTCCAACTCAATTCCATCATATAACCACATCTGAAGGTCTAAATGTTAGACAAATCTTCTACCACAAGTATATTGGATGGTTTTTAGCTTGGCCATTTGTTTTGGCAATTTATGAAGTTGTTACTCATACTCACTTGACTACCGAAAACAATGATCTAATTTCCAAGTTTATTAGTCTTTTCCTGGGATTATTTACCAAGATTGCTGCTGTTGAAGTTTTTGTTTTAGGTTTATTGATTGGTTCTTTAATTGAATCAAGCTACAAATGGGGTTACTTTACTTTTGCAGTTTTTGCTCAATTATTTGCTATGTTTTTGATTGGTCGTAATCTTTTCAGTTCATTTGGCTCTGGTTCAAAATCTAGGTTCGGTAACTTGTTTATCTTGTTTGCATTCCTTGTTTGGGTTTTGTATCCAATTTGTTGGGGTTTATCTGAAGGTGGTAATCGTATTCAACCAGATAGTGAAGCTGTATTCTATGGTATTTTAGATTTGATCACATTTGGTTTCATTCCTAGCATTTTAACTTGGTTGGCAATTAAGAATGTTGATGAAGGGTTCTTTGGCAAGATTTGGCCATACCACTTAAGGGACTCTGTTGGTGACACTGACCATCATCCATATGATCCAGAAAAGAATATTGGTGACACTCCAAGACATTCTGGTGATACCGCTGTTGCTCCAGCTGGTGTTCCTACAACAGGTGTTCCTGCAACAGTCGATGATGAATAATCTTGTTTGCGTCTGATGATAATTTTTCCGTCAGATCGTACTTGATCGATGATTTCTTGTTTATGTTTGATATGTTTTATGATGCTGATTTAATTCCTCTTTAATTGTTGTTTCTCTTTCGAATAATGCATCAATTTCTTAATGTCAAGTTTATATTTATTTAATATACGTTTTGAATAGTTTTGTTTTCAAATTACAAAATAGTAATTGACTGCAAAAAGATAGTTGTGGCTGAAAAAAATGAGCAGACCCACACGACCTTTGCTGGTCGCTTGACGTGTACAAAAAAAGTGTTTATTGTTGCCGCAGTGAAGAAAATATGTGTTAAAAAGGATAGAACTTTTTTTTCTTTGGCTTTCAAAATAAAAACATCAACCCTCAAAAATTCAACTTTCTTGTTTTCCACTGAGCCATTGCCCCTGGTTGAACTAATAGCTACTCCGTTGATCACGCTAGTACAAGAAAAATTTTGCAATAGGCACCAACAATTAAAGTCAATCTAGCTTGAATTACATATTTTGTTGCTATATATTCATATTATCCTTAGCCCTTTTGAAAGACCCCTCCAGATTATCAGTTTGACATATTTCGCACTCATCCCCTCCTATTCATTTTAGCTTACATAACCAAAAATGTCGACGAGATCAGCAAACAGTACCACTAGACAGCAGAGAAGTCCAATTCAACAAGTGACCTTACTTTTAACTACCCAACAATTCTATTGGTTTTTGGGACATGTATTTGGTGTGTTATTTTTCTTGGTTAGTACTGTGACTAGTTTTTTCAAACCTGCTGCATCATTGAGATACTATCAATTTTCGTTATTATCAATTATCATCACTTATGTAATTGTGATTAAACAAGTATACTTCAAGGGAACCAAAAAGACTACCATCGGAGTTAGATTGTTACGGGATGAAAATGTTCAATATCTTCTTTTAGCTGTTGTTTTTTATGTGACAAGTTTTAAAGTTGGTGTAATTTCAGCTAGTTTATACTCATATGTTATTTTTTCAATATTTCATATTGTCAATTATTTCCAAAATCACTTATTATCAGTTGCATTGCCAACATTACAAGCTGAACAAAGATTAAACACAATACTTACCCAATTCACCCTGCGATTCAACCAACCGGCATTGTACTTTGCTTCAAGTTCAGAAATGGTGTTGTTGGTTACAACTGCATTCTCTTTGTTTCCTGCATATTTGTACAATTTATTATTTAAGTTTGACATTATTTATGCTATCACAAGAACTATTATATTTTTAGCAGTTGTTGTATTTAACAAGTTTAGATTTGAAAGCAACCAATTCACCAAGGATGTTGTCTCTCAATATGATGCTAAGGTTATCCAAGCTTTGGCTACAAATGCGTCAGCATTACAAACATACCAAAGGCTCAAGAGTGTGCTTTTACAATATTTGAACAAGATTCAATTACCCAAGGAACCAGCCAAGAAGAATTAGTTACAGAGAATCAGATCTAAATATCTATTTATATATATATATACATACATAATTATTGATTTAAATATTGTATACTCTAAAGTTTGTGTTTTTCAAGACTAAAATCGCTGTTCAAGTGTAAGCAAAAAAAAAAGAAAAAAGAGAACGGATAAAATTATTACAACCAGTGACTATATATCAACAGTAATGGCCTCGCAAAGTTCGAAGAAGTTGGCCACGGCCAATACCAAGACATTAAACCAACTCCATCTTATCTCTGCGGGGGTCAATGTCTTAGTGATCCTTGCAATTTTCATCTTTCACCGCCCTTCATCATTCCTACCATGGTTGCTATTATCAATCCCAAGTTTTGTACTTCAATACAACTTGGAATCTTCCGGTAGACCACAATACGTCAAGGAAAAGGGTTACGACAAATTAGTCAAGCTGGGACAAGATATCCATCAACAAGGTGGCTTGTTTGAGTATTTCTTTGATATAGTTTACTTAACCTGGATGTTTGATTTATTGATGATTATTTTTGGCTCAAATAAAGTATGGTGGGGGTATTTAGTTATTCCTGGTTTTGCATGTTTTAAATTATACGGAATTGTTTCTCCATTTTTGAAGAAAAATAAATCTGAAAAACAACAGGCTGCTCCAGCTACTGAAGAAGCCACCACAACTTCAGGCAAGAGTAAACGTCAACAGAAGTTGGAAGCTAGAAGGGAAAAAGGTCCAACTATGAAATATCGATAGTTGTTAGAATTTTACATGTTAATAAAATGTAAAAATTATTACATGGCAAAAAAAAATTCAACCGACGAATTTAATAGTGCTCATTATCGATGTACATTAATTAAGTGTAGTACGCAAATATACATATATTATTAGTTAAAAGTAAAATGCCGAAAGTTTCAAATATAGAATCATTCATTGAACTAGCATCTGAGTTATATTCTACATACCCCACATCAACAACATTATCAATCACTTATACCAATGTATCCAAAAAACCCAGTAACAAGAAAACCAAGGAATCAATAACCAAACCAAGACATGCAATTGCTACACATTCAGTCAACTTCAAATTATACGAACCAAGTTCGGGTAAATGCATTAAATATAACACATTCAAAATCAAAGAATTATCAAGAATATTGAATTTCGTAGGGCCTAGAGGGGTCAATGATGGTGGTAATTCTCATGTTGTTGGATTGGCTAGTTTGATGACCAATGTAAAGTACGACGCCGTGGAAGAGGAAACTACACCTGCTCCAGAGGGGACTCCAGAAGTTACCAGTGGTGGTGCCACTGCTACTGGAACTAATGCTGCTCCTTCTACGGCGGCATCAAAGAAGAAAAATAAGAAAAAGAAGAAGAAGAATTAGTTCTGTTTATATGAGTAAGTATGATAATAGAAAAATGCATGAATTGGATTTTTGTAGTAGAGTATAATTTTAAACAATAACTTAATATATTAATAATGATAGAGGCAAAGTTGGAACTGCAAAACCAGTTCCATAAATAAAAGAGAAGAAACACTAAATTAATACACACAGGAGAACAACACGGTCTTCATGCTAGCCAAGTTCCTTTAGGCTTTCAGTTTCTATAGATAAAAACCTTTATAAAATTGGCCACCTCAAACCGGTTGCTCTAAAAAAAACACGCAAAAAGGATTCAACATGGAGAATTGTGTAACTCCTTTATCTAAATAAACTCTTAAATCTGGAAATAAGATTTTCTCTTTTACCGGTCTCTTTCCTTGGAGAAACAGAAGTAATAGATTTTGGTTCTGGACTAGCAGGATAACTGCCTGGAATCTGGATGATATTTTCCTTAGAAACTTCAATTGTTGATTCAGATGGCTGCAATGATAACACTGGCTTGACTGGCTTATCGGGAATGGCTGAATCGACTGTGGTGGCAGTGGCTTGATTCGAAGAAAACGTGAATTCGTCGTTTGGTTTCAATACACTTGAATTTCCCAATGAATTGGTAGGGGTATTGAAATCCTCTTCAACATCTTCACCTTGGAGATGTTCATAATCTTGATCGGACAGAGAAGGAGGCAAGGAAACAGCAGCAAATGAAGAAGATGAAGTCAAAATTTGCGACAAGGATTGTTGTTGAGTAGGTTGAGGGGATGAGATTGGAGAAGTAGATTTGTCGTCAATATCAGAAATAATTTCATCTTCAGAAGTAATTAAAGGAGATTGAATTGAAAGTTCGGGAGTTTCAACTTCAACGGGATCTTCTTCAGAAACAATAATAGCACTGGCATTGATTTCATTTTCAGGACTATAGTCTTTATCTTCCTCAAACTGTTCAATTGGAGCAGCAACTTTCTCTGGGACAGCAACTTTCTCAGCAATATTTCTACTGCTTCCATCATTCTTTTCAATTTCTGCCTTGTTTTGGATAACTTCAGGCTCTTCGGTCTTGTTAATTGGTTCAGTAACAGGAGCCGAAACTTCAATCAATTCGTCAGCTTCAATAACATTATTGGAATTTCCACTTTCATCGTGTTGAATCTTGAATTGATCGTTAGTGATCCAATCATTATCATTGAGAACAAACTTGAAAATAACATTTTGTTTTTCATCAGTTACAATTTCTTGAGTGTAACCCTTACTTAAATCGGTTTTTGGAGGAATTGATCTGGCCCAATTATCGAAGGAACCAGTGATCTGGATAGACTTGATATGAGCATCAACAGATGGCCTGGTTAAACAATGTAGTTAGTACAGTTTCAATACATTTGATTTGTATGGGAAATATGCAGCAATTCCAGAACACGCCTTTTTTAACGTATGACTCCTGATAAGAGAGAGGGGAAGATTTGACTGAGACAACAGGGCTAAAAAAATAGATTGATTTTGATCCTGTTTGTGTTATCAGGATTTAGGGGATTGCTGCCCGATGTGACCCTTGGGAAGTAACGTACCACCTGATAGTATAAGTATACTTTGTCATCTTAACTAATCTGGAAAACTATACCGAGAAAATAGTAGATCAAATAAAACAAGAACGCAAAAGAAAAAGAAGGAAAAGAAGGGAGAAAAGGAAAATCAATTAAAAACTGAAAATTAAAGAAAAAGCTTCAAAATTTTATAAAAGTTAAAATAAAAATAAAAATAAAAAGAAAGAAAACTAAAATAAAAACTAAACTATGTAAGTTTGGTTGTTTATTTGTTTATATAAATTTGAATAATCTTAATTGTTGTAAATGTGGTAATTTAAAGTGTGCGTGTGTGGTGGATGGGGCTAAACATAGATATCTTGTTGCGGTTTATAATTTTTTTTTTTTTGGAACTGTGTGTGTATTTTATTTTTTAAATAATTTCTCTATTATTTTCTCCCTCTTTGTTTGTTTGTTTTTGGCTAATTCACTTGAAGACAGCCTTAATACAAGACCGATTACGCGTATTTGACAGTAAATTGTAGCCGCCGCACATCTGACAACTCTACTAAATTAATATATACTTTGAAAGTTGGTTGAATTTTGATTATTAGTTCCTGGAGATAGAGTAAATATAATCTTTGGACAAGAAAAAAAATACTTCTTATTGCAGTACCATCCACAAATTGTTGTCTGCAACAGGGGTAAATGTGTTTTATACGAGGGCAAATCAAAGATGTTAGAGTTCTTTTCTAATGGCAGTGTCTCCATTTTCGTAAGCTAACTAGCACACCTACGTAGTCAACATTTATATGTGTGTGTGAATTATAATGCCGCACTTCCTAGTCTTATGACTACATATAACAAACATTCTTCTCGAATTGTTCTCCTGCATGTTTCTATTGTTTTGATTAACTTCGCAAAAACAAAAAAATTATCTGATTTTGTGAAAACTCGTAGGGAATGCAAATATATGCGAGTTCTCAATCGATTTGTCTTTTATGGATGAAATCAGGGAAGAGCTGCCCAAATATAACGAGTATTGCCATCAGAAGTTAAATGTATGTCCATTTCATTTGCTCAGAATAGTTCTTACACTTTAAATTGTGTTCTAATTTGCAGCCAACACTAGCTAATAAATAATTGTCTGTTAGAATATCAAATATATACACATCTTATCTTAATTAAACCATTTTACTCTAACGTAGATCGACGCAATTGCAATAATTCTATAAATCACCAAACATGCTATGAGACCACCAATCATGGCCCCAAGGTCTGCTCTCAAATTATAGTAATCCAATATAGTCTCACCACTATCAAATACACATTCATCCATCCCCTCACTACATTTAAACACTTGACCTGTAAATCCTAAATTGGCACATATGGCGACTGCGTATTTCATAGGACTAATGTAATTGAACGCTTTGAAAAACATTGGCATATGCAAACTCATAGTTCCACCCATGAAAATAGCCAACATCACAACAACAGTCAACACATTAGTGGCGACTCCCAAGTGATTGAAGCAACTATTAACAAAAATACCCAATGATTCACCACAGTTTATTGAGATTACAGAAGTGCCAAACATGGCAAAATACATCTCTGCTGTCCGTGGTAGACCACAGGCAAAGACAATCAAGGCCGAGAAAAATAAACTAGGGATTATTTCAGTAGGTAACTCATTGATTAAATATGAGATTCCAAATTCACAGACACCATATACTCCATCTTTATATTCCTGGTAGAATAAATTACGCTCAAATGGATATAAACTGATATTATTAACCAAACCAACGAAGTACAAGTTTAATACTTCTTGGACCAAACCTAACCTATTACTAATACCATCCTGGGTATTTCTCAAAGGTGCGAAATATAATGTATGGACAATACCTAAGAAGAAAGTTTGTCCTGCACGACTGAAAACTACATCCTTTGCCCGGTATGATGTCAAAATTTGCCGTTCAACAATGGTGCGGAATGTAACTCGAAGTGGCAATCTTTGGTTATAATATTGTTTAATATCCAAATCATCACAGGAACAACAACTAGAAATGCTTTTCTCCTGCTTATAATTCCAGTTGCTACTTAAATAGCTGGTCGGAGATTCTTCTTCTTGCACTTTTTGTGAGACTAAATCTAGTATAAAATCAGCAATATTTGTATCCTTTTTCATTTGATATCCTAAATGTTCCAAATATTGATCGATTCCCCTCGAAGCTCCTTGATAAACAACCTTACCACCGTATCCCAACAACAAAAGCGATCCAAACATACAAAACATCTCATAACTAGGCTGATGGATAGTAAGAATAACAGTTGTCCCATTCTCTTTAGCTAAAGTTTCCAAAAGTGAATATATCATTTCTGCCGTAAATGAATCCAATCCCGAAGTAGGTTCATCTAAAAATAAAACTTTGGGACGAGAGAGTAATTGAATGGCAATAGAAACTCGCCGTTTCTCTCCACCACTGATCCCCTTGACGTATTCAGATCCAATAATAGTATCAGCACAGTCCACAAGTCCAGTCTGTCTGATTAAACGATTTATTATCGCATGGATGTTCTTGTGGTCTTTCAAGGGAAGTCTGATTCTAGCTTGATAGTACAAAGTTTCCCTTACTGTTAAGTTATGGATTAATGATGTATCATGTTGAGTGACATATGCTCCGACTTTACCTAATTCGTCTTGGGTTATAATCTGGTGTTTATTAAATTTGATTAGCCCTTGCTTTATGTAAGTTGACGATTTAGGAAGACGGTTTGCCAAGTAGTTCAATAACGTTGTCTTACCACTTCCTGAAGGTCCCATGATGACATTGACTGTATTGGGACTGAAAGTTGCACTAATTCCATCAAGAATACATTTAGCATTAGAGTGAAATCTTGTTTTCTTTGCTGAAAGGTCGATATTCTCTATATTTATTTCAAAACAATCATTAATACCTTTAGTAGGAGTAGGAGGAGAAGAAGTAATTGTTTTCTGTTCAATATCTTCATCCTTAAAGCGATCGATTTCAATGTCATTGTGTTCCTCTTCAACCTCATATCTATTCTCTCTGGTCTTTGCCACACCAACATCAAATCTCTTGAGAGATATGGCGACTCCAGAAAACAACAAAAATCCCACTATCCAGCCAATTAATATTCCAATAGGTTCTCCAATCCATCCATTAGGAAATCCCAATATTTCCAACTGGTATTCACCTGTGTAACTAGCACATCTCGGATCATTCTCTGAAAACGGACAGTCACCATTCCATCCACTAAACTGATTGACTGTTAATGCCCAAAATGCATACCAGAAATATGCTATATATTTGGTCCATCTCACATACACAGGCATTGTGGACGCATTCACGAAATACCCACAGGCACTATTCTGCACCTGGTAGAATATATTAATTGCCACAGCAGTTATCGCGAAAGAAGGAGCAATTGTAAAACAAAGCAACAGGGACGCCATACAGCAAAGTTCAAGTATTAAAACTATAGCAAAATAAATTCCAAAATTACTTCCATTGGATAACCCTAACCCCCACATAAAATATGTAATAACTGCAAAGGAAATGGACATGGGTAGATCTTCAATTAGAAATTTTCCTAATCGACGAGATATAATAAATCCAGGGATACTTACCCAATTCTCCAGATATTCTCGATAGAAAAATATCCCATCTGTTAACCATAATCGCTCAACTTCAATATACATAGGACAGAAAGCAACAACTTCTAGAATGACATAAAGCGTCGAGGTGATTGATCTAATCCCTGCTAAATCATGCTTTGGCTGGAAAAACATCCATCCGATTGCCACGGAAATAATTATTGCTCCAAAGTTTAAAACTAAAAGCCCCTGAACATCTCGGTATGAAAGAACGAATGTTCGTTTGGTAAGCACGACTAATTCTCTCCAAAACGAAATTCTGTCTGTTTTACCACGAGTGAATAATTTCAAATTATCCTCGAATGATTTAAATTGTTGTATTTCATCATTTGGTTTGAGTTCTTGTTGGTACTTTTCTTTCCACATCCTCACTAGTTTGTCGATTCTAGCTATAGTTTGAAGTTCTAGTTCTTGCGAAGTTGTATCCTTCACCGATAATCCCATGATATATTCAATATGGTTGAAATAATCAGTCGATGATCCTTCCAAAAAGTCAATATTGTCAAAATAAGTTTTAGCGTGAGTAATATCTCCATAATAAACCATTCTCCCACCTCGAGTTAATAGACAAATTTTGTCAAATAATTCCACAATTTCCAGTCTAGGTTGGTGAATAGAAACAACTATAGACATACCAAATTCTAAAGAAAGGTTTTTAAGTAAACTTATCAACTTTAATGACGTTGAACTATCTAAACCTGTAGTTGGTTCATCAAGGAATAATATTGAGGGACGTGATAATAATTGTACGGCCAATGACACTCTTCGTTGCTCACCACCTGAAAGAACAGTAGAATGGGTTGAGAAGTTAGAAACTCTTGTACTTCTAACATGGGCTAGTCCTAAAACTTCCAATATATAGTCGATTAACTGTGATTTTTCCACATGGGTTATATGTGGTGGTAGACGTAAATCCGCTTGGGTCTTGAGTGTTTCATATACTGTCAATCCTGGTAAGAAAGAATCATTCTGCAACATGTATGCATGGTTGATATGAGCTAAGTCATTCTGCCGAGTGTAAGCTATAGAACCCGTGAACTGTAATTTCTTGTTCGTTATATTTGTTCTTTGTGATAGGGTATTCAACAAGGTTGTTTTCCCACTACCTGAACCCCCCATTATGGCCATTATCTGACCACTTTCAAGCTCAAAATTTAGATCATTCAAAATCTTGTGGGTCTGATCTAGCTCCCCACATGCTTCTTTGTCTTTTTCTATGTCCTTTGGTATTTGAGATTTAACTGATACAGACAAGTGATGCACCAGCAATCCAATCTTTTGGTTATCAGGAATTTGAAGTATGTTAGGCGTTGACATTTTTAACGGTTGAGTATAAAATCAAAAATTTATTGTTCATACTCTGAAAATCTTATAAACTGTAATTCTCGGGCTCTCTCTTGCATTTAAATGAAGAATAAATCGGTTAGATGGTTTTCTTGAAACTTCTGCATCACTGATCTAAAATTCATTCAGATAATTTGCGCTGCGGAATTTATTTTTCAAAAAAAGCGGAAATTGTTTCCACAAAGGTGTTTACTTGGGCGTGTTACGCCACACAAGAGTAATACAAGTTTATAATTGTTATAGATCGATAATCATCTCATTGTATCACCGAACGCACCCAGGCTTGAAAATACTTACGAAATGCTGCTCAAGCTATACCTCTTTAATTCTTTTCTCTGTAATTTTGTTTCCCAGTGGTTATGCTCACAAATGGAAGCCAATATTCATACAAATATGGTGTGTAACCTTTGTGTCAGTCATCTGGTGCTTGGCAAAATTTTACCCAGCCCAAGATGTATTTCTGGCTCTTTATGTTGAGAAGCGCAAAATTAAGTTGAACAGCCAAGTGATAAAAACTTGGACAGCTTTGTGTAAGTGCCCATCTTGTTCAAGGCGCGCGAGAAGAAGCGCAAAATCGAGTCCCAGGATTATTTTTTTATTTTTATTTTTTGACTAACTTTTCTGGATCGGACGGAAAACGTTTTCGATAGATATCTCGGCTCCGGTCTCTACACTTTCCAACAACCGCACAAGATTATAAAAGTAAGAATTACAGAGTAGGTGATTTGTTAACAAGGTAAATAACTCTCTATTATATAAAGAATGAAATTTATTAAAATAATACAGACTTATACACTGCTGATACAACAGTGTTGACTCTTATCAAGAGAAGTGCTAAACAACGTATCGCTGTAGCACATTAAGCCAGCTTTACCCTCTGGGTATATTTGGCCTATGAAAGATATAATGCTATTACACTCTCATACTTTGGTCGGACGTAATCACACCAAATTAAAGTCTATATTACAAACAACTATTCTTAAGTTTAATTAGTTAAATCATTAGCTTCTTACTTGAAGATTAATCATCATTACTTCTTTTGCAAAGATAATCTGGCTAACTTCAAAACAGATTCTTGGGAATTGGCCCCGCCAATGAAACCGGCGGCGTGGATGAATATACAACCTTCAATACCACTCTTTTCGCTTAATTCCTCATCTCTTAATCCTCTCAATTCTTCTGGGAGACCCAATCTGAATTCAAAAGATGTGGATGTTACACTAACAGTAGAAACTCTCCATTTATCACCTGAATCCTTGAATAACACAAATTTAATTTCACCCTCGGCATTGTTTTCTTGTTCAATGGCATACAAATGTTCTTTCCAAGGACAAAATTGGGATAATACAAGGATTTCACCTGATTCATCAACTTCCAATCTCTGCTTGAATGCATCTTCAACAACGGATTTAGCAGGTAACCAGGACTTCCCATATCCTTCTAACAAGGACATAAATACGGATCCCATCAATTCTATACTCTTTAAAAACTGACGATCAAAATCAGCATCGGTACAACTTTCATTCCATGATGGATTCAAACGGGAAACCATCGAAGGCAAAGTAATACTCTTGTCATGGAACTTAGGGGATACATCCTTAGGATAGTTGTTGATACCATTATCATTAGCATCAAGAGATTCTATCATTTCCTTATAAACTTTGTCATACAAGAATTCGACATCTTTGTCTTCAGACAACTTCAACGTGTGCTTAATGATATCCCTACCATAATGCTTATAAATCAATCCTGCTGATGACAATTTTGTTTTATAATTTCCGTTGAAAACTTCATTGAACTCACGTTGATGGTGGTCGAAATACTTGACACCATCGTACTTACCACTGACATCAACAACAATATCACTAGCATCCCAATCACTGGGATTACGAGATCTAACTAGGGTAGCATCAGAGAATTGAGGCAATAATCTGAGCATATAAACAGCAAGTGATTCGTCAGCATGGAATGAACCAGAATGAGTACAAATTTGAACCATTTTAGGAGATAACTTGATCTTCTTAGGTGTTGACATATTAAGGAAGCGAATGGATCTCATCTGTAGAAGTGAAATTTTTTTCTGCCATATTTGAAAGCTTCACCTTTTTTTATTGTGTAAGAGTAGGCCAATAGAATGTTAGGGAATTGTCATATGAGAAAAAGAATTGGGCTCCTAATTACCTAAAACCTAGGCCTGAAATATGTGATCAAAACTTATTAGTTTCATAAATGCTATATACTTCTATAATTTTGATTTGGACTACACCTACTTGCATTTGGTATTGTCGTATATGGTAGCGCGATGAAGCCACATTGCAATTTTGCAACACAAATCATGATGTACCTTTCTGGTACTTAATCTAGAGGAAATTGTAGCTGGAATTAGCTCATAAAAGAAATAATTAAAATCGAGTTTAAAATAATAAACTTCCGCTTTCAGGTTATTGATCTTGGGATGGTTGCATCCAATCTGAGAATTAGTTCCTGTTTTCGATATGACTTGCGAAGCCTTACTATCATCTGTAGCGAACAAACATTTAAATGTTGGTTTGAAATCGATCCTGCGCTTGTGGCACAGATTACAAACGTTAAATTTATTGGATTTAAATGTTAGTTCCCAGCAACTTGGAAAGTCAACAGTATCCGACCAAGAAAAAGATAATTATAAGATGCTAAAACCTCCAGACATGGGCCAATAAGTTTCATAAGTGGAGTAATAGAATCTTAATAGTGTGTCGGAAAAAAATGAGGAATTATTCCGTTCAATCCGAAATTCTTCATCAGGTGATAAATATAACTGAGGTTGTTGCGGTAAACGTTGAAGGGGCAAAAATAAAAGAATAGTGCATGCAAAAGAGGCTGATATTTTGCCGTTTGATCGGATCAACCCTAAAATTTATTCTGATTTGACTCGGCATTCATATTACCTTTCTGCATTCAAATTTCTTATCTCTATAAAGCTCTAAACTTCAATTCAAACATGAACTTATAGCCTAATTAATGAATCTATATGTGAATATGTTCCCAGACCAACCTCACTAAACCTGTTTTTCCGATAAGTCAATTTTTCCGTGGTTTGTAGCACGCACGCATATGGGATAAACCAATTTCATGGTTTGGGGCACTGAATTAGTGTATATCACGGCATTTTTAGGATTTCCCCCGCTAAGGTCTGTTTTAGATTTTCATTTGCTTTCTTTAGAAGTTGGAACGTTGAATTCTAATAGCTTGAGACCTTTTAGTATGCGCGGTGATCCGTGCACTTCCTTGAGCAAATCTCCTATGAAACATTCAGTGTCCATAATCTTGTTTAGAGAAATGGAATTTTGAATGATCTCCACCGCCCTGTAAACAATGAATAAGCTTTCGCTCCTTTAATGTGGGACGAGTAATTCCAAATGTAGCGCCGTTTGACATACCCCAACTGGTGATTTCGGGGCTTTTTAATTGCAGCATCTCCGGAATGAAAATACTTGAAACAAATGAAGAGGAAACCTTTTACAGCTTAGTTTGAGATGGAGCGAAATAGTATATCATGTAGATTTACTGTAGATTATGGAAATACAGAATGGTAAATCGGAATTAAGTCGAAGAACATTCTGTCGAGACGGAGAAACCTTTTTCTGCAACTTTGTTTAGGTAAAACTACGGGAATATGTTAAAAAGGTTATGAGCCGGCTTTTGAAGTATAAAAGTTCGCAACTATTATCATTCTGTATTTCTTTATTTCTGCTTATACAACTGTTAGCCTTTCTTCGATATAAATAATGTCCAACATTTGATCGTTCTTTCTCCAAGCCTGCCTTGAAGGTGGGGACTTTCTTAGATCGTTTCCCTAAGACCTATAATATCTACGTGGTTGCTATGTGTTCTACCGTAGCAGGTATGATGTTTGGTTTCGATATTTCTTCTATGTCCGCCTTCATTGGTAGTGAGGGTTATATCAAATACTTCAACAAGCCAGGATCCACAATCCAAGGATTCATTACATCCTGTATGGCGTTGGGTTCTTTCTTCGGTGCAATATCTTCTTCGTTTATTTCCGAGCCATTTGGAAGAAGATTATCCTTAATTGTTTGTTCATTCTTCTGGATGGTCGGTGCTGCTATTCAATCCTCAGCCCAAAACCGTGCTCAGTTAATGATTGGTAGAATAATTTCAGGTATAGGTGTTGGTTTCGGCTCTTCCGTTGCTCCAATTTATGGTTCCGAATTAGCACCAAGAAAGATCAGAGGTTTAATTGGTGGTCTTTTCCAATTCGCCATTACTTTGGGTATAATGATCATGTTCTACATCTCCTATGGTTTAAGTCATATTAAGGGTGTCGCTTCATTCAGAATTGCTTGGGCTCTTCAAATTGTGCCTGGATTGATTCTATTCTTTGCTTGTTTCATCATTCCAGAATCCCCTCGTTGGTTAGCTAAACAAGGTTATTGGAACGAAGCTGAAGACATTGTTGCTAGAATTCAAGCTAAGGGTGACAGAGAACATCCTGATGTTTTGGTTGAAATTGGTGAAATTAAAGAACAACTTTTAATTGAAGAAAGCTCTAAATCAATAGGTTATGCTACTTTATTCAAGAAGAAGTATATTAGAAGAACATTCACAGCTATCTTTGCTCAAATTTGGCAACAATTGACTGGTATGAATGTTATGATGTACTATATTGTTTACATTTTCCAAATGGCTGGTTTCACGGGTAATGCTAACTTGATTGCTTCTTCAATTCAATATGTGTTAAATGTCGTTATGACTATACCTGCATTGTTTTTGTTTGACAGGTTCGGTAGAAGGCCATTATTAATGATTGGTGCTATTTTTATGATGGCATTCCAATTCGCTGTTGCTGGTACTCTAGCTACTAATTCTGTTCCTTGGCCAGATTCAGGTAGTGAATCTGTTACAATTAGAATCCCTAATTCTAATAAAAGGGCTTCTAATGGGGTCATTGCTTGTTGTTATTTATTTGTTTGTTCGTTTGCTTCTAGTTGGGGTGTCGGTATTTGGCTTTATTGTTCCGAAATCTGGGGAGATTCAAGAATATCCCAAAGCGGAAACTCCATTTCAACTGCTACTAATTGGATACTCAACTTTGCTATTGCCATGTACACTCCTTCGGGCTTCAAAAATATATCTTGGAAGACTTATATTATCTATGGTGTTTTCTGTTTTGTTATGTGTATCCATGTATTCTTTGGTTTCCCAGAAACCAAAGGTAAGAGATTAGAAGAAATCGGTCAAATGTGGGACGAACGCGTCCCCGCTTGGAGATCTAGCAGCTGGCAACCAACTATACCTATTAACATGGAAAGTGAAAAGGCTAGAGCATCTCTTGAAGCCAACTCTCAAAAGTTAGAATAATTCTCGAACCACGAGAGGGTCTAAACTCGTAAGATTTACTAGTTCTTATTACACTTCTAAAATTTTGTTTCCTATTTTTTTATTTTGTATTTAGATTTAACGGTGCTAGAGTTTCGATACCAGCTGTAATCCTGCGTTTTCTTGTGGTTGCTTTTTCTCACTCGTACGCGTCCTAGCATTGATAGATAAACAAAAACTTTCCTCCTCTTTGGAAGAATTCTGCAACACAAACACTGAAAGTTTGCTAAATTCAAGATCTTTGTGTTTTCTTTCTGAATCGTCAATATTTAGTTGATGCGAAGTCTCATTCCAAAAAAGGGGGATTCAAAATTGAAAACGGAATCAACTAAACAAGATGTTCCTTTAGTTCAATCAGAAACAAACTTCGACGAATTCATCAGCTAACGTACAAGCTAATATAAACTTGAATTATCGTAATAACACAACATGTGTTAAACAAATTATTATATTAGTATATTATTTTTCAGCTCTATTGCTATCAATGAAAAAAAATGTCTGAATTGAAATTGGGATACGCAAAATAATTCGGAAAAACTGTCAGAAAATATTTTAGAATTGGATGTTTGAGCTAAAAAAATATAAAACAAAAAATCCGATCTTTGCCACGAGAATTGCACAAATACAATGCAGCTCTTTTCATGTAAAGTAGTACTAGTTTTAGCAAGTGAAAAGATTTCACAAACGGATAGGACTGGCGGGGCAAAGATTCTCAACTGGGAATTCCTTCCGATTTGAAGTAAAAAAATTCAGACATTATTGGGAAAAAATCTCCCATTGTAATCTCACTCTCCACAAACATGGAAAAACTAATTTTCTTGCCACTCGCAAGGCATTTCCATTTGATTGGTTATTGTGTTGAACCCCACTCGTTTTTGCAAAATAATCTTCCTCTTCCTTCAGAGAAAGAAGAAAAGAAAGAAAATCCGTTTTAGTTGTTCCGGTACCAGTTCCAAATTTGGGAGTATGAAATGGGGTGACGTCTACCGGGCTTATCATAGGGTAAGCGTTGAGAAAATAACCAATTTGAGACATCAGAATGGACTTAATTTTCGGAGAAATGTGAGTTATATTTTCTTGCTGCCAAAAGTTTTCACCTGTTCTAACTGCTATGTTAAACATGTTATATTTGTCAATTCTATTAGATATTATGTAAAATTGAATACGATTGCGGGATTTTTGTTTTAATCCGCTGATTCAACAAAAAATGTCTGCATAAAAAAAATATTCCGTAATAATAGACCCTGCTTTTATTCCGAAAATTGACCAATACCAGAGCTCACAAAGAGAAATGCCCCCGCCTTTGTCTGACAATGGGCCTGTTCAAGATGTACTAAATAGATCTTTTAACTGGATGACCAGCTTGTTCAGATGGCGAACTAACGTAAGAAGCTTCGGCGAAAGAAAAAAGATTTTTCCGTAAATTGCGTCACACAAAACGGGTATTTGCCAAGGAAAAAAAGTTTGACACTGACTTAACGTTCGTAAATTGTGGTCAAGTGCCGATATTTTTTTCTCCTCCTGGAGGAATTTTATCATCCTCCTAGTAATTTAATGGGAACTCTAACAATAGAGACACCCCCACACATACAACAATCAGTCGATTTTGTCTTTAACTTTCAAGCTTTAGATCAGATTCTGAATTGCCACGTGCTTTAACAGAGAATTAAAGATTTTCCAAGATCATCTCATGAATCATCTGATATCACTTTAAATTACGGGATGAAACGTTTAAAACGGTGTTAGCAAAGAGTAGGGCAGGTGAGTCCGGAAAAAAAGGGTATTGTGTGATGTTCCGAAGAGAAAAAAATTTTCGCTGTTGCCACATTGTTGAACCAGATATGCCTGAACAATAGACAAACTGGTGATTTCAAATTAAGCCAGTAAATCCTTTCGGACTTAGCCATTAACTTGAGTATTAGTTATTAAGAATGAATTGTTGTAAGAGCATCATATTCGTCATTAAGACGGATCATCGGCTCGTTTGGAAGTACTAAGTTAGTCACGAAACGAAAAGAGAATGACGCAACATTGCCTCAGTCTTTTATATCCAGCAAGATTGTGAATTTTTACACAAACTTCTAAACCGGAGATTCTATCACGGAATTTTTGTTTGGTTTTTCCAGACTTGATTATTTTTGTCTGATTTATTTCTTTGTGTGCATAAAAAATAATAAAATATGCTGCCCCAGCTGGGGCAGCATGAGGGGAAAGACCTGCTGATCTTAAAAAAACGGAAAATTTTTTGCAGTATATAAAGACGCTGTATTTCCCATGATTCGATTGATTTTTATTTAGTCATCATACTAACTAGTCATTAAATTATGTCTTCTAGATTAGAAACTGCTTTCGCCAAGCCTGCCTTAAAGGTAAGGAGCTTTTTAGATCATTTCCCTAATATTTACAATGTATACTGTATTGCTATGTTCTCCACCATAGCTGGTATGATGTTTGGTTTTGATATTTCTTCAATGTCTGCATTTATTGGTACTGATTCATATATTAAATTTTTTGATAATCCAGGTTCTACCATCCAAGGTTTCATCACTTCATGTATGGCTTTAGGGTCATTTTTCGGTTCCATTGCATCTTCATTTGTATCTGAACCATTTGGTAGAAGATTATCTTTATTGGTTTGTTCATTCTTCTGGATGGTTGGTGCTGCTATTCAATCTTCATCTCAAAACCGTGCTCAGTTGATTATTGGTAGATTGATTTCCGGTTTAGGTGTTGGTTTCGGTTCTTCCGTTGCTCCAATTTATGGTGCTGAATTAGCACCAAGAAAGATCAGAGGTTTAATTGGTGGTCTTTTCCAATTCTCTGTTACTTTGGGTATCTTAATTATGTTCTATATTTCATATGGTTTAGGTAAGATTAACGGTGTTGCTTCGTTTAGAATTGCTTGGGGTATTCAAATTGTCCCTGGTTTAGTCTTGTTTGTCGGTTGTTTCTTCATTCCGGAATCCCCTCGTTGGTTAGCTAAGCAAGGTAACTGGGATGACGCTGAATACATTGTTGCTAGAATTCAAGCTAAGGGTGACAGAGAACATCCTGATGTTTTGGTTGAAATTGGTGAAATTAAAGAACAACTTTTAATTGAAGAAAGCTCTAAATCAATAGGTTATGCTACTTTATTCAAGAAGAAGTATATTAGAAGAACATTCACAGCTATCTTTGCTCAAATTTGGCAACAATTGACTGGTATGAATGTTATGATGTACTATATTGTTTACATTTTCCAAATGGCTGGTTACTCTGGTAATGCTAACTTGGTTGCTTCATCCATTCAATATGTTTTAAACACTGCTACCACTGTTCCTGCTTTATTCTTGTTTGATCGAATTGGTAGAAGACCATTATTAATTGCCGGTGCCGTTTTCATGATGATTTTCCAATTTGGTGTTGCCGGTATTTTAGCTACTTATTCCGTACCATGGCCAGATTCAGGTAATGAATCCGTCACCATTAGAATTCCAGAAGAAAACAAGCATGCTTCTAGAGGTGTTATCGCTTGTTGTTACTTATTCGTTTGTTCATTTGCTTCAAGTTGGGGTGTCGGTATTTGGGTTTACTGTTCTGAAATTTGGGGTGATTCAAGAATCTCCCAAAGAGGTAATGCTCTTTCAACTGCTGCCAATTGGATTATTAACTTTGCTATTGCCATGTACACTCCAGTTGGTTTCCAAAATATTTCTTGGAAGACTTATATCATTTATGGTGTTTTCTGTATTGTTATGGGTATTCATGTCTTGGTTGGATTCCCAGAAACTAGAGGTAAGAGATTGGAAGAAATTGGTCAAATGTGGGACGAAAACGTTCCTGCTTGGAGATCTGGTTCTTGGCAACCACATATTCCTGCTACTTCAGATGCTGAAATTGCTAGAAAATTATCTCTTGAACATAAGGAAGAAGGAGATTTAATGACAGAAACAAATTCTGAAAGCAAAGTTTAAAGCTTTATGAAACTTACGTGATGATTCTTAATTCTATTTATGTTTTTCTAGATATTATTGTTTTAATATAGAAATTAATTGTTTAATCTTTTGAGTGTAGAATTTCCGGTCTCATTCACTTCGTGATCCTTTGGGAGCAGTTCTACTATCTTTTTCTTTTGGCGACACATAGTTCGATTCTGTCACTCGTTTGCTTTATTTTGTAACTATGTACTACCAAGTATTCCAAATTGAGTCAGGAAGGGCAACCACCTGAAAGTCACCTTGATACCTAATCTGCAACATTTACCAAGAGGATTTTGTGCTCCTCGTAAAATTATCTGACGATAACCGCCGTCTCAAGTTGACTAAAGATTAAAGCACATGCGAAACAATTCTGACTATGGATTCACAAGAATCAAAATATAGTTAAAGTTCTACAAAGGATTCAAAGCTTTACGAGTTCGATTGATGTATAAGGCGGGACCTGCCTCTATGACAATCTTTAAACTGGTTGATACGAACGGATTTACCTAGTTTGGAATAATAATCAAAAGAAGTCAACATGATGTTACTTACGAATTAATTATATCATGAAATGCGGAAAAAGATCAAAAAGTTCTAGGCATTAAGGCGGTTGAAGCTTATCTACAAAATATTTTAATATATATTGATCATTCCTTCGGAGCAAAATTGAATCATCTTGTTCCGAAATTGATATGGATCCGTCGGCGAACTCGAAACTTTTCCGAAAATCAAAGATTTTCCAGATCAAAATGTATTGCTGCCAAGAATTAGAAAAATCGAATGACCTCTAATTTTAATTCCACTCATTTAGATGACCACTTTATGTTTCTCTAATTACAGAGTCGAATTTCATAATCTCGTAATAACGCAAGCCGCTGCATCAACCGAAGTCAGCAATTTTTGAGGTCTTTCTTTTTATGTTTGAGACTAATTAATCGTTTCTCATGGAAATGGAGAGGTTCAAAGTTTCACAAATTAGCCGATGAGCGTTGCAAAAGAGGTTGGAATTTTCCTAGTCTTACTACTGATTTGGTGGGGTAGATAAACAGTTTTCAGCTTCGAGATTTGCTGGATGACTCCAAACGTGATCAAGGCAACTTGGTTTTGTTTTCCGTTAGAAAAATACTAGAACCACTGATACTGCCCTGCCCTCGGTCTTAAATTTATCCATGGTTTGTAGCTTATTTTTTCGGAAATTAGTTGCCATCAGCAAGGGGGGAGGCAAATTAAAGAGGCTGAATCCATGACGTTTTCTAGACTCAGTAATATTAACAAAAAATACCTTTGACGTACGAAAAGTAGCACCATTTCCAAAAAGTACTATATCGGGGTGGGAAACTTTTTCCGCCGAGGTCTTGCTGAAAAAATACAAATGAAAAATATTGAACGCCAAAAAAAGAAAAAAAAGAAAAGGAAAGATTTTTTAATCCGCCAAGAAAATAATTTATTATTTCTTCTCCCTGACTTTTCCGCACCGCGGAAGTGATTTTTTATGTGCAGCACCACCCGTAAAATCTAAAAATAAAAAGAAAGGAAGATTTTAACAATGAACCGCCTCCAAAATTGGCATGAGTTTTTTTCCATTGCATAAAAATAATATTTTTTGCATGTGCATGGCGTCATCGAAATAATATGATATTTGATGAGGTAATGTATTTTGCGTTAAGTGTCAAACGACGTATGATACGATACATCTGATGAGGTAATACGTCTTGCATCAAGCCCCTAAAACACCTTTTCTGTCACGCATTCATGATGATGTAATGGAAAAGTGGGGATCTACTACTATTACTAATATTATCTCTACAAAGGGTGTAATTTGTAAAACTTTTAATTGTATTCCTAAAAACTTTTTGTAATTACAAACGTATGTCTATCAATCTATAACCCAAACATAAAAAAGCAAACCCCATACGTGAAGTCGTAAATATCGTACAAATAATTGTTGTGTCTTTTATTCCAAGTACACTACGCTGTTACTTGGAGTTTCCAAGTTAAATTTTGGTACATGAGCGTAAATCTGATTGGAAGGAGTAGATTGTTGTTCTTGGTAATAATATTTAGCGGTTTGAGGAACCTCTTGCTCTTGAAATTCGTACTCTCTTTCTTCGATATTTTCATCATCTTCACTAGTATAAGAATTATATCTTACAGTTTCTGGAGGGGTGTATAATTGTTCATTAATCTTTTGAGTGTGTTTAGATTCAGGTACAACTGTATGACGACGGGCATGAACAGTTGGACTTGGTGAATGGTGGTGGTGAACTGGTGTATCTTTAAAGAAATTGCATTTAATTACTTGTTGATATAAATGTGGTAATGAGATTCTATCATTTGGATTTAATTGGAATATCATATCAAGTAATCTATTAAATTGTTTGGAAATTGGTAAGATTGAAGCAAGAATGTCTTTGTTATTATTCAAGATATAACTCTTGAAAACATCGTTATGACTATTATTAAATGAAGCTATTGGCCAAGGATTTCTTGAACAGGTAATATTTATAAATAAAACACCAAGAGACCAAATGTCACCAGCTAATGTAGGTAAATATTTGGAGTTTGACTCATTAACTGTAGTATTATTAATTTCAATTGAATGATATTGGGACAAATCAACTAAATTTCTAACAGTTCTATGAGTATTGAAATTGGTTGTTCTTTCAGGAGCCATATAGAAAGAAGACCCTCGGCATGCATTACAACAAATCAAATTTGACGACATAGCTAATCCAAAGTCTATAAGAACAAGATGTAACTCGTTGTAGTCAATTATGCAAGAATTATCCGAACGTTTATATTCAGGATTATAATAAATCATAATATTTTCTGGTTTTAAATCACAATGATAAACATTCTGCTGGTGACAATATTCAACTGCGTCAATTAATTGTAACATGGCATTCTTCATTAATAATTGCTTATCACCTTGGTGATTTTGAAATATTTGTTTGTCAATAATATTACCAAATAAATCACCTTGTTCAAAATAATCTAATAAAATAACAATTGCAAATTGTTGTAATTCATATACTTGATGTATGCTAATAACGTTTGGATGATGATGGACTTTTAAATGTAATTGAATTTCAGTCATAAATTGATATTGATGTGTTTGGTCTTGTTTAATATAATCCAAGTTCATTGGAGTTGGTTCAGGCATAGGGTTGGCCAAAAAATATTGATAAAAATGCTGTTGAATTATTTTCTTGTTACCACTTGAATCCTTTGGATCTCCTTGTTTAAATGGTGGTTGTTTAAGTAACATCTTTGCAGCATATCTTCTTCCAGTATTAATATTTTCGACTAAATAAATTAACCCATAAGTTCCTGCACCGATCTTTCTCACAAATCTTAAATTAGGACTCAACATATATCCATCTAATACCATGTTGGGATTAGGTCTTTGTGAGCGTTGTTGTTGGTTCTTTGCTTGTTGTTGCGAAATAATATATTGTTGTTGCTGATGTATCGAAGGATTTGGATCCTGGAAAGATAATATATCTAATGTCATTGTTGTGTTATATTATATGTATGTTATATTATATGTATGATATAATTATATATAGTTGTTGTGTAGTTATAATCGTTAATTGTAGATAAGGAAATTTAAAATAAACAATCTCGGGGAAAAGTGGGTAAATTGCATGGGGTTATATATATGCCATATGTTCACAGGAAACAGAACATGCAAATATTATATAGAAACCAGGTTTGATATTTTTGGGATTTTCCTTATATATTTTTTAATGTTGTTTTGTATTTATTTTTTAACCAAGGGAATTATTTTCCCTTGTTTTTTATAATATTTCTTTTTCTTTTTTTTTTTTTATTTTTGGATCTGGTTTATTTTGGTTCATGCGGAATCCGGCTTTTAATAGAGATATTGGTTTCTATACGAAAAAACAACTTATAGAGATGTACAGCAAAAATTTGGTGACTCGTAAACAAGGAAATCGGAAGGGAAATAGTAAAACATATGCAAAACCTTGTAAATTCGTTCCGCCAATGCGCAAACCCTCTATTCTGTAACTTTGGTTGCTTGCGGACCCTCCTTCCTAATGCAATCCCCTTACAAATTTAGGTTTACCACCATATAGTTGAATCTACAAGAATCACTTTCACTTCAACATACCCAACAATAAGAAATAAAAATTAAATACATAATAAATTATACACTTAAAAAATATTTATGACGATGGTGTGGTGTGATTAAAGTCAGCTCATGCGAAAAAAAATATTTCCTCAACCAAACACCGAAAAATTAGAGTTAAGTTAGATGTCATGGTTAACTATGTCTTTGTTCCTAATTATTCCGAACACTATTTTTTTATATATTTTTAGACATTCATTTTATATATGGACCGCGGATGAATGGGCTGGCGGTGAACGAGTAAGATTTCCTAATAATAGCAGGAGTCAATTTGCAGCATCCAAGAAATTAGTATTGTTGTGCTTGTTTGGTTATGATACTCTATAGTAGCTAGTGATACATCGACTGATTAACAGTAGAACAATTATGCATGGATGTTGAGACCATCATTGCTGCATGGAAATGATCTGGTGGAATCTGTGTAGGTCATCATCGTCATACATATCCTAGTAAGGCTTGGATAGCGCAATTCACCTTGCGTTGTCGTCACCGATATTTTCGCCTAAAAACCATAACTTAAATGACTACATGTTTCGGAAATCCTCCCTATCGGAAATTCTAGGAACGAAAATAAAGAAATCAGTGATAGAACAGAAAAAAAAGAACTTCCCTGTGAAAAAAAAAAAAGAAATATGCAAGTTTCGGCAGATTGTATATCCCAGTGTCCTGCAGATTACAAGGCTTTTTTTCCCAAGCCAAGAAATAAGTGATTCATTTGAACAGAAAAAATCTGATGATATATTTTAATTAAACGTACTAAAGGTGACGCGCGCGGCGCAGTCCCATTCCAGTTCTCGGGACAGCACCCCGTGAGTAAAAAAGGGAACATCCTTTCCCGCGGCGTACGAGCGCTGGGTACGATGAAATTTCTCGTCCGCGCGGGTTTTTTTTATTGTCGGAGAAGGAACGATAACTCCCCATGGTGGAATTTGGAATACTGAGGGCGTTGCGGTGTGTGACTTTCCATACCCATTTATTTCTTTTTTCTCGCTGACACATAGGCTGCAAAAATGGTACCCTCTTACTTTTCAACATATCCAAGAGCTACGATCTCCACATTTACACCAGCTTTTTAAATGTTGGGTAAAGTGATGGTCGTATATTTCTGCGAGTGTTAGGTCATTACGAAGGCACAGTACCCACTCCTGATTATTATTTTGTAACACAATGAAAGAAGGCGTAATTGTTGAGTCGCAACAATCCCATTACGAAGTAGTTTTGATCCTAGACAATAGGTTTTTAGTGCTTTGCGGATACGAATGTACTTTAGATTTCTTTTACATGGTATGTTTGCCTAGTATCGATTTTAGCACTACTTCTATTGACTATCTTCGTAATAATTTTAGAATGGTTTATTGTTTTAATATTTTGTGTTATAATTACACCTTCGTATACTGAAGTTACTAGGACAAAATCGTGATCATTCATACTTAACTAAAAATAGAAAAAAACAAGAATCAACGACATTAAGAACGATACCATTTTGGATCTAGCCGTTTCAAGTTGCAAAATGTCTTTTTTCTTGTTAATACCCTGCAGCATGTCTTCGTCATCACTTGTACTTATACATAAACGTACATAGCAATTCTAAGAAAATACTTTTTTTTACAATTTAATAATACAACTACCAATAGCAGGTTTACTATCAAGAATTGCTTCATGTAATTCTGCATCAGTAATATTAGGGAATTCCTTTTTGTAATGTTTTTCAGTAAATGCTTGGATTAATCCAGCTACTTTGTCCGTGGTTGTTAAATGTACAATTGAACCACCCCATCCAGCACCAGTAATCCTTGAACCATAGGCACCATTTTCAACAGCAATCTTACAAATTTCATTCAATTTATCATTTGAAGAGTTGTTTAAATGATCTAAATCAATTTGAGATTCATCAAATAATTTACCAAGTTCTCTCAAGAACTGTTCAGGATCAGCAATTGGTGATTTCAAAAGTTTTAATGTTTCTAAAACACGCAAACTTTCGCGATATACATGTTTTGCTCGCTGATATAATTTCAAGGTATCAAATCTAACTGGAACAACAGTTAAATATTTTTCATGGAACTCTTGCTCAGTAAGTCCCAATTCTTTACTAGCTTCAGTTACAGAATATCCTGTTTGGTTAGTCAATTCTTGTTCAACAATATTGATCATTTTAGTTAATCTTTCAATTCCAATATCAACATCATTTCCATCCCATTTTGGTTGATTCAAGGAGATATAATATCCATCCATAACCCCTCTTAAATTAGAACTACCGATATTAGAATCTTGTGGTAAGTTTGAAAGGCCCAACTTTTTAGCTAATAAATCACTAGCAATACCCATTTCAACAACTCTTAAGTTATAATGAATAGGAGCAGTTTCATGCTTATTGGCAACTTGTAAACTGTTGGTAATTACAAATGTCAAATTCTTGACTGGGAATTCAAATGGAGTTCCCTTTAATTCTGGTTTAAATTGAATTAACAATGCCTTGTTAATTTCACCATATACTGAAGCACATTGATCCATACCACCAGTACTTACTCCAACATAATGTTCAGAAACAACGGTAATTTTAGTTAAGTCTGATTTTGAAACTTCTTTAACACCATTGGCATAAAGAACAGCTAAAGTTGATGCAACACAAAATGCGGCTGATGAAGAAAGTCCACCACCAGTTGGGACAGTACCATCAAATATAATATTCATCCCCTTAACTTCAAAATCTCCTTGTTTCTTGTTCTCCAAAAGGTATTTATGAGCAACAATTAACCCACATTTGAAATAATTTCCCCATCCATGTTGGGTCTTGTCAATAGTAACAGTTTCATTAGGGTCTGAAGGTAAGTCAATTACTTGTCTTGGAAATTCCTTGGCATCAGTATTGGTAATTACAATTTGATTACTATCGTTAACACCTACTGCAGCAACAACATCAACATCGATAGCCATAGGCAAGACTGGGAAGAAATTATAATCAATATGATCACCAATTAAATTAACTCGGCCTGGAGATCTGGCGAAGAATTCAACGGAAGAGGTTGGAAAATTCTGTTTGAATTTAGTTACAAGTCCATCATATCTTGGCTTGTTATCATGAGTGTAGAAGGATAAGTCAGTAAAAGTAGGAACTAGAGACGACATATTGTTAGAAATAATTGTTGACTAATATGTTTAAATTGGTTTGTTCTGAGAGGATGTCTGCTAGTTTATATACTTTTTCCCATGAAATTGGCTACTTGAAAAATAAAAACCCTTTAACCCCCAGATGTCTATTTCAGTGCAACGTTGCATTGGAATTTCTCATAGTTAAGGACTGTGTCTCAAGCGAAAAAAAATGTCTGAAAGATCCGGAAAATTTTCTGTCTGAATATATTTTTTTCCCAGATCATTGGGGTTTTGTTTACATCGGATAATTTCCGTCCATAGGCGTTCCTTTTCACGTTCCCTTTACGGCAAACATCTTGTTTACGTAAACAAGTATCATGGATCGGGGAATTATGGATTGCGAACACGGGAGGTTTATTTTCTGTTGGTCCCTTCATTAGAAGTAATCGTGAATGATGTATGTACTATGACAAAGTATTTCAGATCATTCAAAATTACTTGTAAGGCAACAGATGTGTTCAAAAAAAGCCCACTTAAAAGAAATGGTGAACAATCTGTTAGTAATAAAGATCTTTGCTTCTTTATCTCATGATAATAAATCATATGACGAAACTGTGAGACAACGCTTCAATCAATATGGCGTGGTTTTGTTTTTGAAATCAGGCGAGCTGTTGTTTAACATTAATTGAACCCTATCCAATAAGGTTTTCAATTCCGTTAATTACATACAAGTTATTTTTTTAGTCGATCTAATTTTGCCGTCAATGCATTTAATTGCCGCATATTCTTAAAATTATGTCTGATTTCTGATTGAACGTTATGGGGGCTAAACAGGGGGTATAAAATATTCCTCGTGAATCTAGTGTGGTTTGGTTTTTTAATCAAAACAAGATAAAAATGATAGGTTTTCCCCCATATATTTTCCTCAAAATTACAACGTTACATTTTTTTGTCTCACACATTTACCACAAATCTTTTTTGGAACTACCTTCCCACCACCATCGATCTCCCAGACCCTTCCCCGAATATTTTTTTCTGGGCTTGTCAATAAACCGGTTAGACCTGTTTTAAGAACAATCTCCACTTTTTCATCGACAAGTATTAATACCGACACACACACTTCCAATCAGTTTTTTCACACCTTTTTTTCATTTTCTTTTCCTCTTCTTTTCTTCTCTTTTTCTAGGTAAATATACAAATACAAAATTATGTCTGAATATATACTTGTTACTGGTGGTGCTGGTTATATCGGTTCCCATACTGTCATTGAATTAATCAACAATGGTTACAAAGTAGTCATTGTTGACAACTTATCCAATTCAAGTTATGATGCAGTTGCTAGAATTGAATTTATTGTTAAACAACATGTTCCATTTTTCAAGGTTGATCTTAGAGATTCTGAAAAATTAAATGAAGTTTTCACTCAATATAAAATCTCCGGTGTTATTCATTTTGCCGCTTTGAAAGCTGTTGGTGAATCTACCAAGATTCCTTTAGATTATTACGATAATAATGTTGATGGTACTGTTACCTTATTGAAGGTTTGTAAGGCAAACAACGTGCATACCCTTGTTTTCTCATCTTCAGCTACTGTTTATGGTGATGTTACCAGATTTGGTGACAACTCAATGATCCCAATTCCAGAACATTGTCCAATGGATCCAACTAATCCATATGGAAGAACTAAGGCAGTAATTGAAAACATCTTACAAGATGTTTACACTTCGGAAGAATCTGCTTGGAGATTTGCTGTGTTGAGATATTTTAATCCAATTGGTGCTCATCCTTCTGGTTTATTAGGTGAAGATCCTTTAGGTATTCCAAACAATTTATTACCTTACTTGGCTCAAGTTGCTATTGGTCGTAGAGATAAATTGTCTGTTTTCGGTAATGATTACGACAGTCATGATGGTACTCCAATTAGAGATTATATTCACGTTGTTGACTTGGCCAATGGTCATATTGCTGCTTTGAACTATTTAAAGAAAATCGAAAAGGGACAAGGTTTATATCGTGCCTGGAATTTAGGTACTGGTAAAGGATCAACTGTCTTTGATGTTTACAATGCATTTGTTAAGGCAGCTGGTAAGGATTTACCTTATGAAATCGTCGGTAGAAGAGCTGGTGATGTCTTGGATTTAACTGCTAACCCAACCAGAGCTAATAAGGAATTACAATGGACTGCTAAATTGTCCATTGAACAAGCATGTAAAGATTTATGGAAATGGACCACTGAAAATCCTTTTGGATTTAACGTGGAAAACTATTCCTGGTCTAATTTTGAAAGTGATGGTAACTATAACAATAGATTACATACATTTGTTAATGGTCCATTAACTGTTAAGTTGGCCAATCGTGGTGCTTTAATTCAAGATCTTGTTTACAATGGTGAACGTTTGGTCAAGGCTTATGATAATGGGGATGATTTTAAATTATCAACTAATCCATATTTCGGTACTGTTGTTGGACGTTTTGCTAACAGAATTGCTGATGGTAAATTTGAATTAAATGGTAAGAGCTATCAATTGACCAAGAATGAAGGTCCAAATAACTTACATGCTGGTTTCAATGGGTTTGATAAGAATAACTTGTTCGGTCCTGTTGTTAAGTATGCTGACAACAAGTTCACTGTTGCATTCTTAATTGTTGATCAAGATGGTAATGATGGATTCCCAGGTACTTTAGAAACTATTGTTAAGTATACTATTGATGATAAATCTTTAGAAGCCGAATATGAAGCTAAATTACTTGAAGGTGAAGCTACCATTGTTAATATGACAAACCATAGTTATTTCAATTTAACTGATGAAGAAAACACCAATGGTACTGACGTTAAATTAGCTTCTGACATTATGATGGAAGTTGATCCAAAATCTTTATTACCAACTGGTAAATTTATCAAAAATGAAAAGGTAACACCAAATAAACCGATCACCTTGGACGATGATGCTTTCTTTGACTATTGTTTCATTAGAGATGAAGCTGGTTGTGGAATCGATACTAGATCTTTACCTGTTGTTCCAGTGTTTGAAGCTGTTCATCCAAAGACTACAACTAAATTGACTGTGTTGACTACTGAACCTGCTTTCCAATTCTATACTGGTGATGGTGTAAATACTAAAGGTTTTGGTAAAAGAGCTGGATTCTGCTTGGAACCAAGTAGATTTGTTAATGCTCCAAACCATAAAGAATGGGCTGACCAAGTTACTTTAAGAAAGGGAGAAGTTTATGGTACTATCATCAAATATGCTTTTGAAAAGAAGTAAAAGAAAATTAAAAACAATTGATATTTTTAGTTAGTATATCTGAAATAAAAAACATACAGTTATTAATTTAGTAATTTTGTAAGGCTTTACTCTCATGACATGCTGAGTAGGAAAATGCCTGAGTAAATTGGCGAGGTTTGGGCAAGGGTTAGAAAAACTGACACCGAAAGGAACAGAAATGGAGGAATTATGTTCTCATGGAATTTTATTTTGAAGTAAATTTGTAGTAGAATATAACAAGACAGGAATAGCACACCTAAATAATTCTAAACTCGCAAAAGTGGTTGCCTGCAACGCATTCTATTTGGCAATATAGTAGGCGGATTCCTTAGAGAGGAACAATTTTGCAACTTCTTGATATCCTACAGAAAAACCTGCACGTTAAGCCTTTCTTCCTTTACTTACAAATGCTGCAAGTATTATCTTTCAAACTTCAAAACCCACCGCGGATTTAAATTAGCTGATCTAAGGAGCCTCCCTAGGGAACGGATAACCATAATAGATAGGTAAATGAAATATTCTTTTTCAAGTGAAGGTTTTTGGTTTGTTTTATATATAGGAAGATGTATATCCAATCTATAATTAAATGAAATAAATCTAAGGTATATATAACTCTCTATAACTGGTTAGCAATATAGTTGAATGAAGAATAGTACCCTTTATGAACTATTAAAATTGTTTTCAGTTAATTGCTGCAAAAAAAGTTGCCAATTTTGAACAAAATTTATTTTCCAACAAAAACATAAGCAAATTGTCTTAAGATCCCAATCTTTTTAGATAGGAATGTTCAAATTATATTCTTTTTCTATAAAATCATACCTCATACAAGAAATCTTTACTGGTTATTGAGTTATTATGAAAACAAAATTCACGTGACCAAAATTGAGGGCGCCAAACCACTGAAAAAAATTTGCAAGCTTCGTTCCTCATGGCCCAATGGTCAAGGCGTCTGGCTACGATTTAGTAACCACTTCTGGAACCAGAAGATTCCAGGTTCGACTCCTGGTGGGGAAGCTTAATTTTTATCAATTTTCTTTTACTAGTTTTTGGCAAGAATATCTTGCTACAATCATTTATACTGTGTTTGATTTCATCCATGTCAACTAAGACTTACAGATAAGGGTTTACATAATGCAAAATCACAAAGACTCGACAAGCATTTTTAATCACTGGAAAATTTGTACGTTATAAATTTAAATCATTCAATGCAACCAATAGAAAAACCGTGTGGAAGATTCACAAGAGCAGAAATGGATGCATCATGCTAAGGTACCACCTGAGACTACTCAGTTATTACAAGAACACAATAAAAAGATCTTGCATCCCGAAATTGTTACCGCCAATATCGTAGCTTTAAAACAAAAACACTCATTTAAAGAGATAAGAAAAGCTAAAAGAAGAATTCACGAAACAACTGCCATGGACAAACTCAAAAGAAAATTCTAAAGAATGTTTTGTGGAGTATAACCAGTCTTACTTTTTACCGACGTTCTATCTACCTATAAGTAATCTCTATGAAAATCAAACCATCTATCATAAAAAACCGGAGGTAGCTTTCGTAAGAAATTCAACAAATTTTGATGGTTAGATTTTCTCAGTGATGCTTTGAAGTTCCTTGATCTCCTTATAGTACTTATAATACTTATATCATCTTCTCGGACCAAGTACTCTTTGCTGGTAGAACACTTCTTCATAGTATTTGCTTTTAAGCCTATCCATATCCTCAAGAGATCCGTGGATGAATTCAAATTGTTTTGTAAATGCTTGTTTCATAGATCTTCTTATCCCTGTATTCATCTGTCTCTGTTCTTGTGAAACTTCGACATGGTGTTTTTGTTGGAGGAAATTTTGAAGTAAGGCACGCGTAAGCAATTTTATTAGTGTTACTAGCAGTATTAATAGTAGCATCTGGTTTGACTCAAAACGACCTGTGGCCAGTTTTGGTTAGTTGGCCAGTCAGGCGTCGTTCCTTCACCTGGGGAGGGGTGGGTTCAGAGAGTTTGTAAAAACCATTTTTGTATAGGACAAACAAGTAAGTTTACTACATACATTGCGAGATAAACTCACTAATTATAAGAAAGTCACTCTGACCACTTCGGCGACTTTAATGCTGTCTTGGTATGTTTACGTTGAAGTTTAAGACTTTTTTGTTGGTCCAGAAAAAAAGGTTTTGACATTTTTGACCATCCAGAATCAACATTTTCTTTCTTTATACAAAAATGCTTTACTCTATACTTATACTAAACAAGGCAGGTGGATTGATATACCAGAACGAAGTAAATCCTGGTCTTAACAAGCTATCCACCAATGATTATCTTGTTCTAGCAGGCTCCTTGCATGGTATTCATGCCATTGGTGCTCAATTAACACCAGCAATTGGCGATAAAACCACGACAACAACTGTGGATGAATTCAATCGAACTCAAAACAATTCGATAATGACAAGGTTTAAAGCACTCAGTCCCAATACCAACAGATCAGGATTACAAAACATCGAGACTCTGTTGTTTAATTTATATATTTTCCAAACGGTTACTGGGTTGAAGTTTATGTTGGTTACTGCACCTAATACACATGTTGTTGCTGATGCTACCAAGGGAGAATTGAATAAACAATATGATATGGCTCATGAACTTTTCCGACAATTGTATATGCTTTATTCCGATTACGTTATGAAGGATCCATTTTATTCCCTTGATATGCCAATCAAGAATCCATTATTTGATACAAAAGTTAAGGAATTAGTTACTTAGAAGTGAAAAAAAAATCTATTAAACTAATCTATTAAAATACCTATAATATACTATCTATTCCCTTTGTCAAAGTTACCTTTGGTTCCCATCCCAATTGACTTATTTTATCGTTGTTTATGGAGTATTCCTTATCATTATATGCTCGATCTTTAACATATTGAATATATTGAGTATAATCAATTGACTTTGTTTTAAAGAATTTCTCGCATATTAGTTTGACTAAGGAATTATTATCAATTTCACGGTCTCCACAAATATTATAAATCTCACCACTATCATCTGAGTGCCAGAGCAAGTCAACAGCATCCAAGAAATCAAGGATGTATAAATAGCATCGCTTATTTGTTCCATCACCGTGAACTGGGATTGGGTTTCCTTCTTGTAAGCATTTAATAGTTAAGGGGATTAATTTTTCGGGGTATTGGTTAGGTCCATATATATTATTTGGTCTTAAGGTAGTGACAGGTAGATTAAATGAATATTGATATGATTGAATAATTAAATCAATAGCAGCTTTTGTAGCAGCATATGGATTTGTTGGACATAATATTGAGTTTTCCTTATTAGCATTTGTATTTACATCACCATATACTTCATCAGTTGATATATGAATAAAATTAAATTTATATTCTTGACCATATTTGTTTTGAAGTTCACGATAACATTCAAGTAAGTTTTGTGTGGCTAGTATATTATTCCTGGTGAAGTATAATGGTGATATAAACGATTTATCAACACAAGATTCAGCCGCAAAATTTATAAAGTCGGTGATTTCAGTCTGGGGGAAATTGGTAACTAATATGGTATATAGCGTTTCATATGATTCTGACAAGTCTAATTTGATGAACTTAAAGTTGTTTAATTGTTGAAGATCAGCAATATTATCAAAATTACTAGCATAGTTTAATTTATCAATACATGTAAAATGATAACTTGGGTATTTCCGAACGAAATAGTTTAAGAAATTTGAACCGATGAATCCAGCACCTCCAGTGATTAAAACTCGTTTCTCAAAGTGAATGGTCATTTAGTGTTTGTAGTCTTTAGTTTGTTATTTGTAGTGTGCGTAAAAGAGTTAACACATAAAATATCGGATCTATGCCCTATATATAATCAAAATATAATCATGCATTTTTTCTTAGCAAGTCAAAAAAGAAACGGGGGGAGGAAAAACCCTTGAGGAAAAAATGCAACGTTCCATTGAAACCTAGCCACATGACATGACTTTCTAGCCAATGACGTTCTCCGTGGGGAACTAAAAGAAACAGGGGGTGTAGAACAGTCCACGGGGATTACTTTGTTATTGTTTATATGCGGACATAAAACCGGATCTGCAGGTGTGGAATTTGAAATGATGGGTTTGTACTAAAAAGAAAAGCATACAGGAGTAATAATATTGCCGTATTGGAAACTTCGGAAAAATAAAGAAAAATACAAACAACCCCCAAATTGAGAAAAAAAATGTCTGACATTTTTTTTGGATGACCTAATTTCCATGGAAAAAACCATTGTTTCGACCTCATATTGCAACGTTACATCGACCTTTACAGTGATAAAATTATTTTCCTGATAACTTCACATATAAACTTGATGATTTCTTTGTTCTGCATAATATTCTAAACCCATCAAATTTTTATCCCACGAGCTTCACAAAAAGAAAGAAAAGCGTCATTCTTCTAGTTCTGTACATACCATCCCCCACTCCACTATAAATACACCTGATGCCAAACATGCATCTGATGGAACATTTATTAAATCCATTAACATCAACGAAAACCTACATTACAATGTCTCAAAAATTCGATTTCACCAACCACTCTCATAGGAGATTGAACTTGCTTACCAATAAATACGTCTTGTGCTCTCCTCATCGAGCAAAAAGACCATGGCAAGGAGCTAAAGAAGATATCAAGAAAACTTTACTTCCTGAATATGACCCAAAATGTTATCTTTGCCCTGGGAATATTAGGGCTACTGGTGATGTAAATCCTAAATATGAAGCTACTTATGTGTTTACTAATGATTATCCTGCTGTTCGATTAGACCAACCTGATTACGTCGAGGAAGAAGCTGAAGAATCGAGTCTAAAATCAAGATTATTAAAGACTGAAGGTGCCAAGGGGAAATGTTTTGTTATTTGCTTTAGTCCCAAACACAATTTGACAATCCCTTTAATGTCTCAAGAAGAATTAATCCGAGTAGTTAATACTTGGCAAGGATTATATCAAGATTTGCTAATCGAATCACAATCAGGAGTTGCTCCTTACAAATACATACAAATCTTTGAAAATAAAGGGTTCGCAATGGGTTGTTCAAATCCACATCCTCATGGTCAAGCTTGGTGTTTAGATATTATTCCTACTGAAGTTGAAGACGAATTGAATAATATGACGTTATATCATAAACAACACAATTCACACTTATTAGGAGATTATGTTCAGTTGGAAATGGCTGAGAAGGAGAGAATTGTCGTGGAGAATGATTCATTTTTGGTGGTTGTTCCATATTGGGCATTATGGCCTTTTGAAACTTTAGTTATTTCCAAAGAACATTTAACTTCAATTCAAGATTTTAATGATAAACATAAATTGGATTTAGCTTCAATTCTTAAGAAATTAACTACCAAATATGATAATTTGTTTAATACATCGTTCCCATACTCTATGGGTATCCATCAAGCTCCATTTAAATGTTCTGATGAACATAAGCATAATTCATGGTTTCATATGCATTTTTACCCTCCATTATTAAGATCAGCTACTGTAAAGAAGTTCTGTGTTGGGTTTGAAATGTTAGGAGAGGCTCAAAGAGATTTAACTAGTGAGCAAGCTGCTGTGAGATTAAGAGAATTGTCTGGAGAAGACCATTATATGAATCAGTAATAACACATATGACCTAAATATTGTATACTACTAATATAATCACGTACATATATCTACTCGAAAAAAAGAATAGGCATCGTAAAAAATATTGTTTCTTTTTTTTTTCTTTTTTTTTATTTGAATTTTTTTTGCGCTATCAGATATCACCACTAAGGCATATACTGTGGAACATGACTCAAGATCAGCAGCCAGTTAAAGAAACTAAACCTCCTTTAGACTCAAGAATAGGGAAGGACTCCCCGTTTACGTTTGGTCAAAGGTATCTTACCAACGAAGAGGACGTATTTAACCAAAATGCATGGGACCATGTTGAATGGGGAGAAGAACAAATTAAACAAGCTCAAGAATTAATCGCAAAACAATATGAACATCCAGTTAAAGATTTCGATAAGAAGATGTTTAATGCTAATCCAGCTAAGTTCTGGGACATTTTCTATAAAAATAATCGGGAAAATTTCTTTAAAGATAGAAAATGGTTACAAATTGAATTCCCCTCGTTATATAAAGTTACAAATGAAGATTATCAAGAACCAACTACGATTTTAGAAATCGGGTGTGGTGCAGGCAATACTTTTTACCCAATTTTAAACCAAAACCAAAATAAAAATTTAAAAATTGTTGGATGTGATTATTCAAAAGTTGCCGTTGATTTAGTTAAATCAAATGAAAATTTCCAACCAAATCACGAAAAGGGAATCGCATATTCTTCAGTTTGGGATTTGGCTAATCCTGAAGGTAGACTTCCCGAAGACGTTGAACCAAATTCCGTTGATGTGGTCATTATGGTGTTTATATTCCTGGCTTTGCATCCTGATCAATGGGTACATGCAGTTAACAATTTAGCCAAAGTTTTAAAACCAGGTGGTGAAATCTTATTCCGAGATTATGGCAGATATGATTTAGCTCAAGTTAGATTTAAAAAGGGAAGATTATTAGATGATAATTTTTATATTAGAGGAGATGGTACTAGAGTTTATTTCTTTACTGAAGAAGAATTAAGACAAATTTTCTGTATTGATGGACCATTCAAAGAAGATAGAATTGGTACTGATAGAAGATTATTAGTTAATAGAAAGAAGGAATTGAAAATGTATAGAAATTGGTTACAAGCAGTTTTTAAAAATTAAATAGACTTTGCAATAATTATTATATAAAGGAAATTATCAAGATGTCGAAATAAAGTCCAAATGTCGTACAACGACATACCTATAATTGAGCTAACATCAATACCATGTATATATGGATTTGCTAGTGATTCTTCTTGTGTAAACAAGTGAGGTAATTGTTGTTGTAAAACCTGACCCAAAGTAATTGGGGTGGAATTCTCTAATACTGCACCTATTGGAGCTTGTATTACAGTCGTAGATCCAGGGATATAAATCTTTACTGGAATTCTTTGAAATTTCTGTGGTATAAATTTCTTATTCAAACTAGTGAATTGACCAAGATTTCTAGTAATTATTGAATTCAATAAATGTTTAGAATTTGATTCACTTAGATTCATAATTGGTTTGGCATTACCGTTTATTACAAAACATGACTGTTTAAGTTGATTTACTATAATTTCATTTAATGATTTCTCATAATCTATACTTTGATCTGAGGTTAAATAAACAAACGGGATAATATATTCCGAGGGATATTTACCTTCAACCTTCAACTGAACAGTCCAGCAATAATCAATGCTACCGCTGTCAGTGCTAGCATCTCCTTCTCGTTCCTGGATTACAGATGGTAGATACAAATAGTCATACAATACCCCTACTGGTAAATTCCAAGAAATTGGAACCTCTTCATATTCCAACCAAATTGCTTGTTTAGAAATATCAAAAGACACGTATAATTGAAAATAAGAAATCAATTGTTGGAAATAAATCGGGAAATAAGAATTTCTAGGAATATTTATTAAATATTCAACATTAACATCTTCTTCTTGGTCTAGAACCACTTTAATGTTTATCGATCCACTCCATAATTTCTTCTTAATTTCACTTGTTCCCAGCAGCAGCTGTGACATGGAATTCATAAAAAGCTAAAATTAGAATTTCAGATGAACAAATTAATACAGCGAGGTTTATTATATGCCCATTCTCTCGTATTGTGTATTGTTATTTAAAAGAAGGCTGGCTCTTGTGCGACTTTTAATACGAAATTTTAGTCCCTTCCTTACAACCCACCCTGCCTGGCGCTAATACAAGAAAAAAAATATTTCTTGGGAAAATCAATAGAATTAATTAAACTTCTATTGTTGACCGGTAATACATAAGGGCTCAGTTGCAAGCATATAAAACAAAACCAATCTCTCGCCCGTTATCTTTTATTTATATTTAGAAAAAGTACAAATCCCTCGGTAGACAACCGTGTTCATTTTGTGGTACCATTATTCATACGTTTCACTAGTAAATCTTTAATTCCCATTCTTTTTTTTTGCAACTTTCTTGATAAATATCCTATGAATATCAAATGTCATCAACATTCAAGCAAAAACTAAGGGATACCGATAGGCCTCCTTCAATACCGGCCTTGCAAAGAAATAGTGATTTTTCTCATGCCGTGGATACGTTCAGACCCGTGAGTATGGATTTATCAGATATACCTGATATAATACGACGATTTAATAGAAAAGAAGAGAAGCCAACAAAAAGGAAAAGAATATTTAGTACTCCTATCATCCTTGATTCTTACAAGGAACCAACACTCTTGCCAATGACTTATAAAATTGAACCGCCAGTGGTTAGTTCCAAGAGGAGAGTAGTTAGTGTTCCAGCTTCAGTATTCAAAGAATTACCTGACATTCCAAAATATCCTTCTAATGAAAGTGATCAATTGCAAGAGCACGAAGAAGAAGAAGAAGAAGAAGAAGATTCAGAGAATATCTTCCTCAAACAAAGTGAAATATCCCAACCCTTTTATGAAGAAGTTCACATACCCCAACCTCCACCACAGGCTCATACAAGACCAACAATAATTCACAATAATTCATACAATTCTCAATACTTCATTCCTCAAGAATTTCACCCTTCTTATTCACACAACCTGATAAACTACCCTGCTCAATCCCATACAAGACATTCAAACCTAAGTTATCACTCGTATAATTCCCTGAATTACCAAAATCGTCATCAATTTTGTCATTCAGATGATAGTCTTGATTACCTCATTAATGAATTTTCAAACCTTGACTATGGAAATAGTATTGAAGAAAGTTTATTTTCTGAACCATTAAATGAAGGTTCCTCGTCAGAAGAAGTGAACCATTACGATCAACCAGACAACTCGAGAGAATTACCTCCTGTTCCTGAAATCCTTCCTAAAGTTCGCAAGAATAAGAAAAATCGTCATAGTTCAATTCATTCATCTTCAATTCGTAATAGTATATTTGTTGAAAAACGTAATATTATTGAACAAGTAAAACAACGACCCTATAGTTATTGTCTTGATCTTAAAAATGAATATGATGAAAGTAGGTATCCAATAGTTGCAAATAGACCACCTGGCTTCATGGAGGAAGAAAATACAACAGTTAATACAAAACCTAAACCTAATATGAGATCAGTTAGTGATTTACAACAGTATCTTAAGACAACTAAGGAGAAATTACACAATACTCGAATAGTATCGTTTATTCGATCAGAAACAAACAACCAAGAATCGAGTGTACCTAAGAAAGAAGTTGCACCTCCCCCAGTTCCACCTAAAGAGAAAAGCCTACCAGAACCACCAATTCCTCATCCACCACCACCTCCTCCAAAGGTAGAAACTTTCAAAAAACCAATTGCATATAAGGTAACAAATTATTCACAATTTATAAACTAGAATATATAGAATAGATGTATTAATATTATAATTTAACAATCAAATCATCATTTTTGTACTTCTCAATTATATCCTCAATATCATACTTCTTGGCAATTTCTTTATTAATAAACCTCCCACCTAAATAATGAATTTTATCCTTACCACTTTCAACAAACCTACTAGCACAAGGTTTTGGAGCAGTTAAACTAATCAACATTGAGGTATTAATATCTATATCAATTGGACCTTGATCTACGTCCCATCCTGATGGAATATCTACCGATACTATAGGAGCAATCTTATCATGGTTTACCGAAAGGAATTGAATTAAATCTTTAAATGGATCTCTAATTGGTGGTTTGAATGAAAATCCAAATAATGAATCAATAATTAATTTAACTTCATCTTTACTATTAAGCAATGTCTGTACTTCTTCTAATGTTTGTAATTCACCCACTTGTAAATCTTGTAATTGTTTAATTAAATTGGCATATAATTGATTATTGGTTGATTTTCTGGGGTAATATAAAATAGGATCATACGAACCCCAAGTTTTTAAATGACGGGCAGCAACTAAACCATCACCACCATTATTTCCAGGACCTACAAGAACCAATACTTTATTATTGTTACTGGTATTGGCTTTTGTGGGGGGATATTGTCTATATATGGCTTTTGCAACTGCAAGACCAGCCAATTCCATCAATTGATCAATTGAAAATGCACCCGTTGACATTAATTCTCCATCTAATTGAGCCGCAGATTTGGCTGATAACGTCTTGAATCCTGCTTTTATCATTGAGGTATAGTTTATTTGAAATACAATTGAAATTAGTATAACTAGAAAAACGCAAAAAAAACTTACAGTTACGCTCGTTCTTGCCTTATTCATTAAGGGGTTAAAGCACACTTAAAAAAGTATCGTGTTTTCTCACTTATTCCCCCAGAATTTAGTAACAACTAAAAGTTAATTTGGCAACATTAACCATCTTTTTTCTACATCAAAAGTACACTCTATTAATATACATTCTCTATTCACTTCTCTTTGCCCCTCGCGACATTTACAAAATGTCGTCAGAAGTGGTTTTACAAACAACCCACTGTTATTAAAATATAAACTTCTCTTTGATGGCTGAGCCATTATCAAGATCTACTGTAACGATGTTTTGACACGATCTGAGATTTTTTACCATTCACACTAAATTTGCTGCCATTGTTTTATGCTTCAGGTTAGAATTTAATTCCTAACTCCGACCAAAAGCTGTCGGTAGAGATACCTTTCCTGGGAGTTGTATCAAAGAAGCTCATCGCTCAATTCACAAGACTTTTATCTAAAACAAGACGAACGTGTCAATAAATTGCCATACTACTAATACTAGGCATAGTAAGGCACATTCGCGCGTTGCAAATAAAACACGCACTTTAAAGTTCAAAAAAGGATAAACAAACGAGAAAAAACTTAGCGAATCAAAAAAAAAAATTAGTTTGTCCAAAGTCCAACATATTGAAAATAAAAACGTCAATTATCCTTTCCTGTACGAAAACGAGAGATACTGTTGCTGTTTTTCCGACTTAATATTGCCTCGCTTGTTTTTACACACACAAATTAAACACGCGTATTGAGATTGACAAGATATATACCTCTCGCGTGTCGACTTAGTTTACTAATACAAAGAATATATCATGGATCAACTGTATACATTTGACGTTTCAACCAATGGCGTAAGTCCTCGGAGCTCGCCTATGATCAATTATAGAAAAGATGCTAAAAAGGGGGTAAAGTTTACCTTTATGGTTGTTGGAGAGCTGGGAACTGGTAAAACTACATTTATTAATTCCTTGTTAGGTAAGAAAGTTTTAACTCGTAGATATGAATCTCCAGCAGGTACAAACACTGTAGGTGAAACCAAGACATTAACATTCACTTCGGCAAAATCGGTTGCGTTACCAAATACTTCAATTTTAACTAGAAATGAATTTAATCCAAGAACAATTCATGAAGAACCTGGTATTGCCTTGACTGAAACTCAAATTGAAATAGTTGATGATGATAATCAAAAATTATTTTTAAATATTATAGATACTCCTGGTTTTGGTGAAAATTTAAATAATGAAATTTGTTTTGTTGAAATTGAAAATTATTTAAAACAACAATTTGATTTGGTATTAGCTGAAGAGACTAGAATTAGAAGAAATCCTAGATTTATCGACACAAGAGTTCATGTTATGTTATATTTTATTACTCCCACGGGGCACGGATTAAGAGAAATTGATATTCAATGTATGAAGAGATTATCAAAATATGTTAATATTATTCCTATAATTGGTAAAGCGGATAGTTTTACCAGTTTAGAATTACAATTTTTTAAACAACAAATTAGAATTGATATTGAACAATTTAATATCCCCACGTTTCAATTTGATAGTTTTTTGAGTGAATATGATGAAGAAGAAGATCATGACTTGATACAAGAATGTAAATTCTTATCAAGTTTACAACCATTTGCCGTGGTTTGTTCAGAAGATACGTTTGAAGTGAAAACTGGAGCAACAGGTAAATCCAAAATTGTGACTGCTAGACAATATCCTTGGGGTTTAGTTGATATTAATGATACTAAATATAGTGATTTCCCAATTTTAAGATCAGTATTATTAGGATCTCATTTACAAGATTTGAAAGATTTAACTCATGATTTCTTGTATGAAACTTATAGAACTGAACGATTAACTAAAGTAACTGGAGGTGCTGGATTTGATGATACTGAAGTGGCTTCGGAGGTTGAAGTTGTAGTACAGGATACTTTACCAAATAATATTCCTTCCTTATCTAATTTAGCTCAACTTACAGAAAGTACCACTAATGGTGATTTCCATAAGGAAGTTATTGGCGATGGTCATTCAATAACATCTACAAGTTCTTCATTGAAGAAACCTAGTACAAGTATGTTATTAGATGAAGAACCTTCCAACTCTCCAAGATTAAGAAATATGAGTTCATTCACATCTTCTTCATCCACCATTTCCCTTGAGAATGGTGGTAATGGCAATGCATTCAAGAGATTATCCATTGGTCCACAACGTAATCAATTACGTCAATTGTCCGAAACTGTACCTTATGTAATTAGACATGAACGTAACTTAGAAAGACAAGCTAAGTTAGAAGAAATGGAAATGGCAAGTGCTAAAGAATTGGCCCATAGGGCAGCCATGTTGGAAAGAAAAGCCGCTGAATTAAAGGCCAAAGAACGTGAATTAATGAGACAAATGGAAGAAGCAAGGGAAGTAGAAAGACAAAAACAAGAGCTTGAAAGAATAAAACAACAAGCTGAAGAGGCAAGACAAGTGGAAGAAGCTGAAGAGGAGGATCCAGAACCAAATGTAATTGAAGTACATGATGAATCTGACCAGTTTGATTCTCGTGAAGTTCGTATTGAGAAGGATACCACTATAACTGATTTACATACAATTGTAAGTAAACAGTAGTTCTAAAAAGTACATATATATCTTACATATATTACATATGAATTATATCTAATTTCGAAGCATTGATTGGTTTTCCGCAAACACAAAAGTAAAACAATAACATGTAAGCAACATATCGTCAAATTTGCTACGCCTAGCAAGACGCGACACTCTTTTATGTCTTCTCCTTTTTGACACAATTCACACACGAAAAAAAACAACAGCAAAAAAAAAAATCTTTCACATTCAAATTTCAGCTGTTGTCTAAAATCTAATAGCAAAGGAAATATTTCTATCAAGCTAAAAACAAGAATATCAAAACGTGAAGTAATACCTATAGTTTAGTAGATAAGCTTAGCAACTACGTGTTTGAATCTATTTTAGTCAAAGTCAAGAAGAATTGTCATATACCCAACAATTAGAATACCCCCCTCCCCCTTCCAACACGCATCCCCATCATGGACATTCTTCAAATCTTGGAAAATGCTTTGTTAAATCCTGATCCTAGTGAAAGAACTCAAGCCGAAATTCAATTGAATGAAGCTGCCAATAACCATTTTGCTGAATATATTAAACTTTTAATTGGAGCTTTGATCAATGAAGATGCCAAGACTGAAGTTCGAATGTTAGCTGGGATTGGATTAAAGAATCAATTAACTTCAAAAGACCCCAAGACAAAAGCAGGACAGCAGGAAAGATGGATTCACTTAGACCCTGAAATCAAGAACAACATTAAAGATCTCGCTATTCAAGGGTTAAGTATTCAGGAACAAAAAGTTGCTGGTACTGCTGCTCAATTGGTTGCTGCTATTGCTGATATTGAATTACCCAGAAATGAATGGCCAGAATTAATTCCTATAATTATTCAAAATACAAAATCTGAAAATCAAGAAAATGTTAAAAAGGCCTCCCATTTAACTATTGGATATATTTGTGAAACCGCTGATCCAAACAATCACAATATTGTAGCTCAAGCTAGTGGTATTTTGATTGCTATTGTTCAAGGGGTTCAATCCAATGAACCTTCCAAGGTTGTTAGATTGACCGCGTTAAATGCTTTGGTTATATCTTTAGAATTTATTAAATTTAATTTTGAAGCTGAGGGGGAAAGAAATTATATTATGCAAGTTGTTTGCGAGGCCACTCAAGCCGAAGATAGTGAATTACAAGCCAGTGCATTTGGATGTCTTGCGAGAATTATGGCCCTTTATTATCGCCATATGTCTCTCTATATGGAAAAGGCATTATATGGATTAACTGTCTCAGGAATGCAAAGTTCGGATGAAAAAGTTGCTTGTATGGCGGTTGAATTTTGGTCTACTGTTTGTGAAGAAGAATTGGAAATTGCATTACAAAGACAGGAATTTGGATTAGATCTTGATAGTGTCGCTCTGCAACAAACAATTAATTCCGAATTTACTAGTTATAATTTTGCCCTTGTTGCTGTTCAAGATGTATTACCTACACTTTTAACCTTATTAACTAGACAAAATGAAGATCCAGAAGATGATGATTGGTCAGTTGCTATGGCTGCTGGTGCTTGTTTACAATTGTTTTCCCAAAATATTGGAAATTATGTTGTTGAACCTACTTTAAATTTTGTTGCTGCTAATATTACAAGTCAAGATAATTGGCGAGCAAGAGAAGCCGCGGTCATGGCATTTGGTTCTATATTAGATGGCCCAGATCATGAACAATTGAAGACATTAATTGGGCAGGCCTTACCTCCAATTCTTGCTTTAATTAATGATGAATCTCTACAAGTTAAAGAAACCGTGGCTTGGTGTCTTGGTAGAATTGCTGATGTTGTTGTTGATGCAATTGATGTTGATACTCAATTACCTCAATTAATTCAAGCTTTAACTTCAGGTTTACATGATCATGCTAAAGTTTCGACAAACTGTTGTTGGACTTTAATGAATTTATTAGAACAATTATGTTCTGAAGAAGAAAACGCCATCAGTGGCACCAATATAATGTCACAATATTACCCTACTATTATTCCTATTTTATTACAAATTTCAGCTAGATCAGATAATGAATTTAGTGCTCGAGCTTCAGCATATGAAGCCTTGGCTACTTTTGTAACATATAGTGCTAATGATACTATGGCTATTGTTCAAGGAATTGCTACTGAAATATTATCAAGATTAGAATCAACAATTATTATGCAATCACATTTAGTTTCATCAGCTGAAGATAAGGGGAATTTAGAGGAATTACAAACTAATATTTTATCCTTATTAACTAATGTTATAAGAAGATTAAATGGAGACATCGCGTTAGCGGCTGATAATTTAATGGATAGATTTATTAAATTATTAGAAGCTCAAGAACAAAACTCGCTAATTGAAGAAGATATATTCATTGCTATCTCGGCAGTTGCTGGTGCCATAGGTAAAGATTTTAATAAATATATGCCTATATTTTTACCATATTTAACTAAATCCTTACATAATCCAGAATCACCTACATGTAACACCACAGTGGGGTTAGTTGCAGATTTGGCTCATTGTTTAGGATTAGACATTCTTTCATATTTGGAAGGACTCATGTCTATTTTAGGAACAAATTTAAATAATTCCGAAGTTAGACGAGAATTAAGACCTGCTATATTATCAGCTTTTGGAGATATTGCTAGTTCAATTGGCTCGAATTTCCAACCATATTTATCATTTGTTATGCAAATATGTATTCAAGCTGGGTCATTTGAACCCGAGGAGAATGCATCATTGGATACATTAGATTATGTATTTAATGTTAGGGAATCAGTATTGGATTGTCTTGTTGGTATTGTCGGTGGAATGGCTGAGCAACCAAATGAAATTTATCCATATATTGGACCAATATTTGGAATTTTACAAAAAATTGCTCAAGATATTAGTATGTCAAATTCAGATTCGGTTGCTAGATCAGCCACGGGGTTATTGGGAGATATTGCTGCCATGTATCCACCAGGAGAATTTAAACAAGCATATGAAACTGCCTGGGTTACTGAATTTATTAAAAGAACAAGATCAAATCCATTATTTGATGAAAAAACCAAGGATGCTGCAAGATGGGCCCGAGAACAACAAAAGAGACAAATCAATGCTTGATCTACCACGACAACTACCACCACTACCACCACCACTCTCTCTTTCCTCTAATACACACTCTATACACACACTCTCTCATTCATACTCTCATTTTTGAATACCTCTCATTATACCCCTCCCTCCCTGACGTTCCTCAAAGTTATTTATTCATGTTTGCTTTCCCCTAGAATTCAAACCCCATACAGCTTTTCCTTTCCTTCTTTCTTTTCTTTTCTTCCCCTTAATTTTTTAATGTCCTTGGCATGTATCCTACTCTGCATAAATATCTTATATACCTATATAAAATATATTTCTTTTAGTCTTTTTACGATTTTACTAATGAATTTTTAATAAACATTAATATAATACCCATTGTACACTTGCAAATTCTGCTTAAAAAAAGCAGCCGACTTGTTTGAGCTTATCACAAGTTCCACAAAATTTGAAATTAAATTGATCACAGTAGGTTAAGTAAAGATTACAGAAAAGTAACAGAACTTTTTTTTTCATCATAAATAAAGGGTACATTTGCCGTCGACGCCAATTAGGTAGTGGTTTACTTTCTAAATCTTATCCACTCATACTTTCCAGTAAAATTTCCTACTGTGTTCAATTGAATTTCAAATTTTGTGGAACTTTTAACATGTTTGAGGATTGTCTCTGCTTCATTTTCGTCTCCACATAACTCCAGGAGATAATAAACCCGGAATGAAGTTATGTGGAACAAGAAGCAGAAGAATCACCAAGCATGTTTCATTTGACAGAAATGTTAAAGTTTATCAACAAGAAATTATATCACCAATGAAGGTCTACAATATACTTAGTTACCTAGCTAATTTACTACTTACTGTGATTCAATTATCTGCATTAGTCTGGAACCACAACCAACAGTCGCCCCACCGTTATCAAATGTTCGATGCGCCACATCGGCAATAAAGATCCATAAAAAGCCAAGAGAAATTGTCAGAATGTGGAATGTAGGCTAAACACATGAATAAATCAGACCATTTAGTATTAACATATCTGCGAATTACTGTGAAAGAAATCCTTAATGAAACTACTAGACAAGGAAAATCTCCGGTTGCATTGGTTACATTGACATTGATAAATGAGGTAAAGTTCTTTGACGCGTGGCGCCTGCGTCTCGGCAAAGAAGAAAAAATAGAAGCAGCCTTTGTTCACTTAGCTGAATTTTTTTTTTACAACGCCTGTCCACTAATATATCGGGTTGTATTTTAACCGCAATTTTCACAACCACCCTGGATGGATTTTTCACACTTTACCCTTCTTCTGTTTATATATTAACATTCAGCATGCTTCTGTTTGACTCCAATTCCAATTTAACTTCGCTATATCCCAATTATCATCCGGTACCATTTGACCACACATATATACTATATGATCCTCAAGATGTGACGTCAATAGTATGTGTTCAATTGTCACTTTTACCTATATATATCATGGTCTTTTATACAGCCTGGTTCTTAATCACCCGGGAAATTGAACCTGTGGTTCTAGTTGGCGGTCATTTATGTAATGAAGTCGCTAATAAAATTGTTAAACGACTTATTAAACATCCAAGACCGGATTTTCATAAGGAATTTGGGTTAGGTTCATATAGTTTAACTTATGGCATGCCCTCGGCTCATTCTCAGTTTATGGGGTTCTTCGCAGCATATTTCATATATACTATATATTTTAAAATTCACCATTTATCATTTAAGAAGAAAATGGTTGCATATATGGCTTTTATATCGGGGATGATATTAGTGGCATTTTCAAGAATTTATTTATTGTATCATACTATCCCTCAAGTTATTGTGGGAGTAATGTTGGGATTTGTATTGGGGATTTTTTATTTTGTTGCATCTACCATTGCTAGAGATGTGGGATTGGTCGAATGGGTATTAAATTGGCCAATTGTTAAATATTTTTATAGCAGAGATCCCTATTATTACAAGTATGAATCGTTCCAACAAGAACATGAAAATTATCTTTTAAAAAAGAAATTTGCTAAGGAAGTTTTACTAGAGAAAAATACCAAGGAATCACAATAGAGCTAACCACAACACATTTAAAAGTTTAAACTAGCAATTTGCTATCTTTATGTATGTATATATATTATATATGAAAAAGAATACACAATCTATTCTCCGAACGCCAACTCTATTACCTAAAAGTCATCCCATTTATCATCATCATCATCCTTTTTTCTAGTAGGACCCAGAGACAAACTTTGATATTGAGTCTTTGTATCAGGTTTATGAATTCCAAAAGCAGGTGGAATTCCTTGTTCTTGTTTAGCACCTCCGAAAAGACTACCAAATCGACTATCAATAGTTTTATTCAATCCTTGCTGATTAACGTCATGAGTAAAAGTTTGGAAAGTTTCTTGACCATATTTACCAGTTTCTTGCATCTTTTGCCCAAATTGAGCCATGGCTCTTTTAGCTTCATTACCAAATTCACTTGATTGAATTGTATTTATGCCTGGTTTAATAACACTTTCATTAACTTCAGTCACGGATTTAACTACTGACGAAGAAAATAAACCCCAACCTTTAGATAATGTACCTAAAGGATCACTTTGAAGACCATCTAAGGTTAAATTTGAAAATGAATTCGATGAATTATTAGCTTGTGGAGTAGGGGCGGGCGTATTACCAAATCCTGCATATTTACCACCTTGAGAAGGTGGTAAATGATCCGGTCTCAGATTATTTCTAGAACCCAAATCAGCAAAATAAGATTCATTTTTTAATCTTTGTTCATTTGATAAAATAGGAGTTGAACGACCTTGATTAGTGTTGTTGTTGTTGGTTTGATTGAAAGAACTAGTGGAACTGGTAGCACTAAGGGAACTTAAATTAGGTAATTCTTTTCCTGAATGATCCTTTGGTGAAAATTCTCGTCCTTCAACTTCACAAGTTAATAATTCTTTATAATCTTCAGCGACAAAATTATCATATTTAGCCTTGGCAGGTAATGCTAAATCAACTCCATTTGAAACAAAATAACTTTTTAATCTTTCATTCCCACCAATTTCCATCCTTAATGTTTCATCAGGTTTAAATTGATCCATAGTTATAGATCTAACAAATGAAATATGAACTCCTAAACCTCGATGAATTCCTGCACATTCTAAACAAATGAAAATCCCAAACTTTGGAGAAGCCCACTGAGGATTATGACCAGAACAATCAAAACATTTTTTGTTCTCTCCTGTTTTCTGCAACAGCAATAACTTCCTACGCGTTTCAGGATCAATTGACATTATGGACAGCAAATCAATAAAAACAAATAGTAGTAGTACAAATAAAAGATAAAGAGTATAAGTCTATAAAATTAAAACACCCGATTAAGTAATTAAGTATTTGAAGTTGCCAGTAAGTTTAAAGAGGAGTTGTTGTTAACTTATCCTGGCGGTAAATGATATGCTGAATATGTGGTTGTGTGGTGGCAGTTGTAGATTGGAAATCAAATCTTTTTTTGTCCAAATCTGTCAGGTTTTTCTTGATAACGCCTTGAGGGTCGTGGATTTTGGCAAAATTTCACAACTGTATTTGAATGTAAGGAAAAAAAAATTTCGCATTACGCATTAATGTGGCGGTACTGAAAAAATAGTTACCCGACTTAAAAATTTCCATATATGTTATCTAGCTTATTTAAATATACACTTATAACTTACTATCAGGTGCTTGAAGTGCTTTAATGATACTAACTGGATATTGATCCTGGCCAAGATGGCCATTTTGCCAACTTGCACCATCTACAACTAAAACATCACCCGTGACATAAGAAGCTGCGGGTGAGAACAAATAAACGGTACCATCAGCAATATCAGTAGTAGTACCTAATCTTTGTAATGGTATTCTGGCCATAAGTGCTTTCTTGGTACCTGTATTTAATCTTGAAAGGCCTTCTGTATTATCAATTGGTCCTGGAGCAATACAATTAGATCTGATACCCAATGGACCCAATTCTACTGCTAAAGCATTTGATAATGCATCAACCCCAGCCTTGGCTGCACCAACATGGATTTGGAATGGAACTCCATAATAATGTAAAGTAGCACTAACAAAGAGAATTGCCCCCTTATTCTTCTTCAATTGATCAAATGTAGCCTTGACGGTGTTGAAAGAACCTAATAAATCAATAGAAATAACTGATTTAAATGCGTTTGAAGATAAATGATTGAAATCACTCAAGAAATTACCAGCAGCTCCGGCAATTACGAAATCAATTCTACCCAATTCTTGCACGGTTTTTTCAACTGCCTTTACGATAGAATTAACATCACGAACATCAACATTAGGTAAAGAAACAACTTTAGCGTCTGGTCTTAAACTAGCGATATCCTTAGCGGCAGCATCGGTTTTTTCTTTATTTCTTCCCACAATTGCGGCATTGGCACCTAATAATACCATAGCTTCAGTTTGAACTTTACATATAGTTCCCGCACCACCGGTGACAAAGACAACCTTGCCCTTGAATAAATCAGGTTTCCAAGAACCTTGAGTAATGTATGATTGATCTAAAGTTGGCATGATAAAAAAAAAGTTATTGAAATATGTAAAGAGCTATAAAGACAAACAAAATAAAAGAAGGAACCTGGACGAGTTTTATACTTTGCCTTTTCAGCTTGTGATACCCGAGTTGTCCCCTCGTTTCGTTTTCTCCTCCCCCACAAATATGTGAAAAAAAAATCAATGTGCACTCCTTTTTTTTTCCGTGTGCAGTGTATGCCGCTAAATTGCCAGAGCCGAGGTTAATAGTTAACAATGCAAAATTTGGCAACTGTGGAAAATACTTTAAAAAACATTTGTCTGTTTCCGGAAATAAGACATTTAATGACGTTTACTCCGGAACAATACCCTCATGCAAGTTGCGGAGTTAACACAAACACTACAAAAATTTGTTGGCCTTAGGCCCCAGATTTTTACTAAAACCCCCACCATGTGTTATTTAATCTTACAAATAAGTTACATAATTCTAAATAAAAAGCCTCCTCGGGACTAACTAGATTCAGGTAAATCAGTTGATCCCGTACTCAATGCAATTTTTTGACTAGTATTTGAAAAATCAGATTTGAAATTTTCATTGATTATTGAAATATTGTTATTTTCTTCGGACTTAATACTACTACCGTTGATTTTTCGTGCTGGAGGAGACGAACTGGTTTCATCCTCCTCCTCTCGTGCTCGTTTCTCTGGATGCGATGGTTCAAGTTCAGTTTCAACTGGCTTCCCATTTTCAATATAATCATCTTCATCATTGATTGGAGTTGAAGCTTGTAAGATCTCTTCATCCGATAAACTCAACTCATCAGTTTTAATCCCATTGTCAATAATGTTTGTATTAGTCTGGGAATCGTCGTTTTCATCATCACTATCGCATTTTCTCTCTTGCCCATTGGCTTCACCTAATTCATATAATAAGATTCTTGCTGAATTGAAAAAATCCAATTTTGGAGTTTCAAGATATATTCGATAATTGACACATATTTGCTTAACCAATAATTTATAATTTAATTTTTTTGCAACAATTTGATAATTCTTAACAATGATTTCAATTAAATCTAAACAGGCTGAATTTGCCAATGTATTTTCATCAACTACCAGCTCGAAAAACTTGAAAAAATATGACAAGATTTTATTATTGATTATATATCGACAATAAAAATTATCATTCAATATTATAATGTTTTTTAAACATCTTAAAACACTTAGTTTAACAGGTAATTTACAATTACATTGTAATAATTTGGCAACTCCTAATAAAATATGATTTTCCAAGAAAAAAGGTCGCGATATGTGTACCTTATGTTCTCTTGTACAGAATGAAATTAAATCACATAAATGTTGATATAATAATTCGTCACTATGCGACATTTTATTTGATAAATAATCGTCATTTTCGTCTTCCTCGTGCTTCGCCAACTGGATTAAATTCCGGAATAATATCGGAGCGACTTGGGAATAAAACGCTCGGAAATAATTCTTGGTATTTATATCTTTAAAATCATTTATTCCTTCATCACTTGACTCTTCGGAATCATCATCAAAATCAGTACCGCTTCCATTCTTACTCACACTGGCAATATTAGAATCTAATAATATCCGTAATGCTTCAACTGCTTGAATTTTCAACCCTGGGTTCTTATCTTCTACTAAAAGATTAGTTAATATTGAAATTAACGTCATATCATCAGATAATTTAAGTTTAATATCACCAGGGGATCCTCCTTCTTCTTGATTCTCCTCTTCGCATTGTTCTTCGATTATTGGATGCGTTGGTGGTTCTGAATTATCTATAGTTTCTTCATTTTCAATACAATGTACTAGCGATACATCTTGTTCTATAATTATAACAATCAATTCCGTTCCTAAAACTCTAATTTTATCTTCGGAATCCTGTAATGCAAAACTAATCATTTTGAAAAGTCCATTCTTCACCAATAATGAAAAAAATCCTAACTTAAGATGTGATTGAAGTGATTTTGCAATTAAAATATATTGATGTAACATTTGAACTCCTTCTCTTTTCAAAACATCTGGAGTTCGGGAATTAGATTTATATATTTCAAATAATGGTTGTAACACAGTTGAATCCTTTAAATAATTTATAATTTCAACTTGATTTATATAGATTAAAGTTGATATCATATTAAATGTTTGATCATCTAGAACTCGAGGTAACACCACATCTTTTAGGAAATTTAAATGGAAATCCTTTTTAAAAATCGAGATATTATCAATGGGGATTATAGATTTGAATGATTTCCGTTGTAAGAAATCTCGATGACATGCTTTAAACTTTGGATATTCTGAATCATATTCCAACATACCAACAAGAGCCAAAATTTTCTCTTCAGATTGTAAGAAATCTTCCACCAAAACCTTTTCATTATATAAAAATAACGATTTAACAATTTCACTTAGGGTATATAAATTAGTCAATTGTTTAAATTGTTCGGCTTTATTGAAAATTTGAACCAACTTATCAAAAAAATCTTGTTCAATTATAAATTTCAGGATATTACTTTTTGAATATTGAGAATTTGAACCTTGATTTATAACTTCTAATATTTTTGATAAATTTTCATCCGTGGGATCTTCAGGGTATGTTATTGGACCAGTAATTAATTCCGTTATATCTTCACCATCTACCGAACTATTCGGTATTACGAAATACAAGGAAATATTAGGGCTATAATTAGCTTGTTGAACCTTGACAATAAATTCACATAAATCAGCGCAACCTTCAGTTTCTTGGAAAGATAATGCAAGATCTTTACCATTTAAATCTGTCCATACAATTAATGTCTCTTGCTGTCGTTGAAATTGAATTGAACCTTCAAGAAAAGACTTTAATATTATTTGATTTGATTCAGCTTCACTACGCACCAAAAAATAGGGACATTTTGTTTCAGAATCTATATCTCCCACACAATACCCGGTACCATTATCTATCCAATCATCACCATTTAGTAGATATACCTTAACCCGTCTGGGTGTACGACCAGGTAGTTGTGTAGTAAGCTTATCTGGATGTTGTTGCACCAGCGCTGATCCCGCATCAATCTTGTATTTGGTGTCTATTGGTGCAATGGTTTCTGTAGAACCAAGCATCGGTGTAAATTTGTTATTGTAATTCAGTAACCAATAAGGTGGTTTGTAGGGGTATTTTCAACGCGGATCGATAAGATTTAATTTCTAACGCGAGTAAAACAAAAAAAAAATACACCAAGGCGATATCGGGCAAGTCTGTTTGGGAAAATGAACACGCGAAAGGTGTCAGAAGTGTGTTAAATATTAGGCTGAACCAGTTAAGCTTTTTGTTATATTAAAGTGCAAACTTTTGAAAGTTATGCGATGTTGTAGTGAGCTGTGGTGGAGAAGGTGGTAAAACCCCGTTAGATGTTGTGGAGTGTTGCTTATTTAGAATTTTTTTTTGTTTAAAAAAGGAACGGGTCACGCAGGTGCAAAAAATGTCGTATTTTAAAACGTAGCAATTAGGACTATCAATGTTGGCAACAACAAATGTCTATTAAACCTGAATATACTGTTGTGATATGGATTTGATCTATACAAATGAAGTTAATTGTTTAAATTTAAGCTTTTGAGTTAATTATTTTACTTTAAATTTTAGATTTAATTTTTTGATTTTATTTTCTACCAAATCTTTTCTTTTGTTTTACGTTTGTTGCTCTGTACCGTTTTCCCAATATTTTAATGGAACCGATTTGTTACAAGCGAATAGAGTAAAACTATTTGTTACAATATTTAATATTATACGACACTAAGCTTACACTATATCTTTGAAGTTTATTTTTTTTAAAGCAGTCCAACTAATAGGTAGCAAATTGTCCATATATATTTTGAAACTGTCTACGCTTATTGTTGCAACTTTATCCTTTGCTACTAATATTTTTCCTGCCTTACTACACTATTGAAACCACCCCATTTTCTCCTACTAAATAGACATTAGCCGAAAACCTTTTACATCAAGTTAAACACTTTATACACACATTAGCTGTCCACACTATATACAGATTCTATAACTCTTCTAATGACATACCAATGCCGCACTAGTTAAATTTCTTAACCAATCAACTTTATCAACATCATGAGTATCTTCAACTTCACCCCATTCTTCAGTTTGGAAAATAGTTTCTAAATTACCCAATTCGATGATTTCTTCAATTGTTTTGTGATAATATTGGTCTAGATTTTCTTTATTAACTTGATAAATTGATTGTAAATTTTCTTGATGAGATACATTTGATCTAAGTAATGTTATACCACATAAGAATGATTTTGTAGTTAAAACTGCTCTTTCCAAAGCAATCAAATCAAAGATTGGCACATGGTCTAACCAGTCTAATACGACATTTGCAGTAGTGATTGTTTGTCTATTACCTCTCAACCCATCAACTTCACAATCCAAGTACTGCAACTTGATTTCATCATTGGCGTGAGGTAATAAGCCTGATTTACTTCTAGCATAAGTTGTGAAAAAATGGTTATATTCCTCAATTAAAGGGATATATAATTCATCTTGCTTCTGTCTTAACTTCCCTTGATATTCCTTATGTGTGGCAAATATAAGACAAGTATCAGTATCAAGATATCTCAAAACATTAACCTTTATATCTTCAATATTACCAACTTTAGCAATCAATTCTTCACGATCAGTAACATTTTTATCATAATTCACATGGGTTAGATCAACCGCTCTTGAAGCCAATGAAGTTAAAGGTAAGGCATTAGTCTTGATTTTCAAATCAGGTAAATTGGCCCATTCATGGGCAATTAACTTGGCTAATTGTTGTTTAGAGTCAGGTAACGATAACTGGAAACCCAAGGGAGTCCTTAATGTTTTACCATCTAATTGAACATGGTAATTATTGTCAGTATATTTAATATTGGCATTTTTCCAGAATTTAGTCAAGGATTTGGATAATTTATTGGTTTCTGTAGCAAGGTTTGATTCAATTGTTCGGTCACCTAAAGGACGATCAAGCCTATTCCAAGATCTAGTAGATACTGACAAGCATCTGGTTGGAGGAATTGTTAATAACCTGGGGGATAACCTTGAGGTTATTGCTCGTTGGGTCGATAACTTAAGCATAGGGGTAAAACTCACTTAAATGATATCGAAAATTAGACTCATATTGAAAATTTTTGTTGGTGAAAAATTAATTTGGTGGACTCAATATATTCTGCGATATATCTTTAGAAGCGAACTATATATAACTGTACACACACAATGAACCAAGAAGCATTACATAAAGTGTTAATTGAAATGGACAATCAATTAAACAAGTCCCGTGCCGAATTGTCCATGGTTAATCTTCAACTTGATCGAGTAAATACCAACTTAAATTCCATAACTTCAACCAAATCAAGATTAAATAAAATATGTGAACCTAAAGAACGAGTCTGGCAAGGAATAGGTAAAGCATTCATCGCTAGAGATGTTACTTCTTATTTACAAGATTTAGATACTGATGCTAAAGAATTTAATGATACTAAAAAGAGTTTAACTATAAAACAAGACTATTTACTGACAACTCTTGAGAAAACAATTGATAGTATGACAAAGATAGTTGGAAATAAATAGTACTAATATACACATATATCTGATTAATCACTATCCTCTTCATCTACACCCTCATCTAAGATCTTTCGTTCAAGCTCTTTGTCTTGTTCTTTCTCCTTGTCCTTATCTAATTTCATTCGATCAGTAAGAAATACATTTAATTGATCTTGCAATGTCGTCAATTGAGCTCGCAAATTACCCATGGGGGTATCCTTATGTTTGCTAGGTATATCTCGATCTTGTCCACCAGCATTTATAACATGGTCGGAGATTTGGGTGGTTATTCCTGATGTAGTATGAGGACCATCTCCAGGATGGAATTCCTTAGGTTGAGGTATATCTGGGGCTTCATATGTCGCTGTTGGTATCAATGTCATGTTTAGTTTTTGTCTCTTACAGTCTGACTCTGACTCCTCTGTGTTGCACATCAGTGATTAGAGCAAAAGAAAAAAATAAGATGAGAGACTTTGGCTGGTGCGAACCAACTGTTAGTTAAAAAGACACATCTTTGGCTCAGAAGAAGTTAAAGTAAACGTATACTACAATGTTTATAAGTTAAAAGTAAATTGTATATTAAAATGTTTAATGCATATTCCAGTTAATTCCCTCACCAACCGTTTCTAAACTAATACAAAACAAACAACAAACAAACCTTGTAAAAAGCTATATAATGTAAAGCCTCTCACTATCTCTTTGACTACTAGGCGAATTCTTTAATCTTTATACGCTCAGCAGAATTAGCATATGCATTAAATTTAATTTCAATAATTTCATCCTCTTTAAAGTTTAATGAAGGAATTTCATAACAAGAACAAGACATTAAATATCCATAAAATACTTGTAAAATAGTTTCATCAGCAATAATCAAAATATCTCCACTCATTCTTTCCATTTCTAAAATCAAAGGTTCAATTTTAATAGCCAAATCATGATAAGATTCCGCTCTTGGGAAACGATAATGATATGGATCTTGTTCATATTGTTGATAATATTCCGGAAATTGTTTACAAACTTCAGCTTCAGGTAAACAACCAACAATCCCCGGATTCTTTTGTGATAATTGAATCCTATGTCTAACTTTAATATTTCGTTTAGCGAAAAATTGAGTCGTGGCAATAGTTCTCTTTTTAACTGAAGTCCAAATAACTAACGAATCCTTACTAACTCCATCAACTCCCGTAGGTGGTTGTCTTTCATCAATTGAAAGTTCTCGTTTAAGTTCAGTTGGTCGAAGTATACTCCCTTCACCAATATAATCCTTACCACATGCTCGTAAATGTTCAACTAAGGTCAAGGTTAGATTCTTGGCATATTTAATCCCCTCCACGTCTAATGGTGGATCCAGAGCATAATCCATAGTATTCTTATAACATCTTGCGAAAAAAACCGATCCCAGTTTAATTCTGGAATTATTAAGATAAAATACCACTTTATTAATCAAATATCCATAACTTGAATTATGTAATTCAATTCGTTCACCAAAATTAACAAATTTAATATATGATAATTGTTTCTCTTCCGAGCCCATAGGTTGATAATATGGAGTTAATGTATTAATACGTTCACTATAATCCTTATATGCCTTTTCATATTCCCAATTGGCATAATCTGGAGATAATCTGGCGGCTTTTTCAATATTCTCTTGAATAATCTTATCATCAGTCACTAAACTTTCAATAAATAAGACTTGAATATTTAAATCGGTAAATTTCTTATGCAACTCCAATCTAAATTCAGGTTTGGCATTGACTGCATCATATATGGCAACTTGACCCTTATCAGCCTTGAAAAAATTTAAAATATCATTAAGACATTCATTCACAGCCTTTTCCCTGATTTCATGAGCTCTTTCACTCTTAGGAGTTGGGACAAATAAATCATGAGTTAAACTAAAATCTTCAGCAGTTGCCCGCCTATAGTCACCCAAATGGAAAGAATGAGTCTTTACACCCAACCACCGTAAATATCTTGTCAATGAAACTGATAAATGAGTCTTGCCTCTTCCAGGTAATCCAGCAAGAGCAATAATAATTTTCCCAGCATGAAATAATCTCCCAGATTCAGTAGAATATAATTGCGCACCACCCCACTCGGAATAAGGATTAAGAGTCTTGTGAACACCATCAACCCCAGTTATATCACTTAACCGTCTAGGAGTACCACCAGTAGTTGCATCTACGGGTAAATCCATCAAGGGTCGAGTATTATTATGGAATGACCACCGCTTAGTGGTTCTCATTTGATTTCTTGAAATTGGTGCACTTCCAAACCCATTGAAAAGTTCACCTTCGTCGTCAGAAATTGCAGAACTTGACATTGGAACGAATTAAAATTTTAAAAATATATTTATATAATGTCACTTATAAAATATCAAGTAAAATACCGGTTTAGACTTTCCTTTGTTTCCCAGTTGTCGTACGGTTTTGGGTTTCGGTATCATTTTTTTCCTTCCCCCCGTTGGTTCCCCAGGCTAAAATCGGCATTTTCTCCACCTTTGCGACGCGCTACCATGTATACGGTCACGTGGACATATATCACGTGTAAATACAATTTATTTCACATATTATACTTTAATATTAAGTTAAATACCTAATATAGGCGATAAGAGATTTCTACACCAGGTATAGTTATTCTAAAATACAGAAACCATTAAAATACATTCATATTATGTAAAACACTGTGCAAAATATATAAAGAGTTTTATTCCAATATGAAAATAATTTATTCGAGCTTACCACCCTTTCTTTCAATCAAAGCCTTTCTATCTTTGTCCAAGTGTAACTTGGTGATGACGACTTTAGATGGATGAATGTTAATTGAGACAGAAGCACCGTTAGATTTTTCCTTTTGTAATTTTTCAATTTGAACAGCAAATTTTAATCTGTAAACAGAGTTAATTTTACCTTCAGAACCCTTTTTGGAACCTCTAACGACCAAGACTTCATCATTTTGTCTGATTGGTAAAGATCTAACATTGTATTTTTCTCTTAATTCCTTAGATAATGGAGCAGATAATAAAACTCTTCTTTCAGCAGATGAGGAGTTGAAGTAAGCCTTTCTGGCTTTAGAACGGGAAGAAGAAACGTCTAAATAAGATGTTAGTATATAGTTATTTTAATAGTGAAATGAGTCTGACAATGTGTTTTGATTAAAGTTCTCCAATATATAAGTCATATCTTGTATTTATAGCTCTTCGTGAATATGTTGAAATTTCTCATTTGTCATGGTCTTTATGGATAAACATTTCTAATTTTCTTTACAGATCCGTATTGAATTTGATAATTATTTAGAAGGAAATATTCTTTACATTTGGATTTGCTCTTGTGGTAGATTTTTCAACTATTGAAATTAGATATCCAATTAATTCTTTCACGTAACGACGTCCTATACCACTTCCACGATCTCTGGGCATTTTAAACACAGTTCACAGTCATCCTAAATTCTCACGATGTATCATACCTTGACTAATCTTGGCCATTTTTAATATGTGTACTTAAAGGTCTATCAAAATTCCGGTTCAATCTGAAAAGAAAATTTTTAAGTATATTGAAAAAAATCAGTATACTGAGTAGATTTTACAAAATTCCGCGCACCGTAATGAGTGCACACTAACTAAAATGAAAGAAGTTTTTTTGGTGCTAAATTAGGTAAAAGTTGTATGCAGTTTAGGGCACCAACCCTAGCAATATTTAATACACGTGATCAAATTTTCAAAAAGAAATTTTTGTAGTCGCAAAAATATGGCAACATAATTTGCATCCAAGTAAAGTTAATACCGGGGCCATGAAATTGTAATACCACTTCAAGTTGGCAAGGTTAAAGAGACTATGGTATATTCTTTACATTGTTAGTTTATATGCACTGATGCTAATTTAGTTCCTTTTTAACTACTACTTGAGTAATTTTCGTAGAAATAGGTAGTATTATCTTCAGTTCTCAAATTCAGGGAATTCCTTCCTATATTTATATAGCACTATATACTTAAAAATCTACTGTTAACAACACTTGAACCACGAGCTTGCTTTTGATATATGTATCTCAATCTATGATTGTTAAGAATGCAAGTGAGTGCCCCAGAAAAGCCATAAGGTTCGTTGAAACAGTATTATGGTTCCTTAAAGTAGCAGGAAGCTGTTTTACAATAATTACGAGAAGGTCAAAGGGTAGAGCTATTCCTTATCAAAATGTAGATCAATACCATTCAAATATTAATTAAGATCATTAACGATGATATTGGAGCTGGTTTTTGCCCTGGTTGGATATAATAGATCAAATGTAACTAAATCAAAAGAGCGACAAACCTCCTCTATCTTAAGATGCTTAGGTTTAATCCTAGATTGCAAATGAGTAGGTAGATATGATCCAAAAAAACAATTGAAAAGCCCAAGGCGGGACTCGAACCCGCAATCATTATCTCCGGAGGATAACACCTTAACCAATTAGGCCACTCGGGCGCTTTCAAGAAAATGTAACGAACACGCACAGGGCTCATAAACAAAGGTAAACTCTCTCTTAATCTCGACTAGGGGACTCTTCCTGATGTCCTTAGATCTAAACCTACAAGTTAATCGATGAAAGGCTAATAAGGATCAAGTACTCTCTCTAGTAACTCAACCCAAGTGAAACGATATCTATTCTAGTTCTTCTAACTAACAATCACTAAGCTGTAACTCCAACTAAGATTATTTCTCTTTCTCAGAATTCCTAACTTTCCAAGTCTATTTATCTTATTCTAATTTCTGCAACATCTTACG